>CM059016.1:41623786-41918786 GCA_030272315.1 Paspalum vaginatum
TATGGTTTTCTAAAAATACATATCATATTATTGGACGATATAACTATGAAGGAAAATATATGGTACATCATATTTATATATGTTTTAATTTTGACTCTCATTTTATCGATAAACATCAAAATCAAGTAAACGACTGCTGTAAAACTAACCGTATCACGTCGAGATCCACTTGTTCTTCTTTGTTTGATTTGTTACAACAAGATCGATTTCAAGAAAGGGAGCATGTATGAATGATTTCACGAACTGTTACAATTACTTCCGCGCGCATCGACGACTTTGAGTCGAGTATGACTCAAAAACAAGAAGGGAAGAATGATGAGAACATCTACAGCATGCATATGATCAAGGCCGAAGAGAAGATGGAGTTTGAAGCCCAATCCGAGTTGAGGTCCAATTTATTTGCGACGCCGGTTCGGACTACAGGAGTAGATCTCAGTAAAACGGACGCCCATGCCACATACGGACTCCATTTTGGGCGTTCTATATATCAACGGAAAGCTAAGGAGATAACCTTTTCAACCCATCTAGTTCAGGCAAAAATAATATCGGAGTCAACAGGAATCATCGAAACAACTTGACGATCAGAATCTGCCAGGGTGTTGCTGGACCGGTTTTTGAGCCCGCTGGCCTTGTACGCCCTAGGTTTTATATATTCTGTAGCCGTCATTAGATTAGATGGGTTTTGCTTTAGAGTATTCCGGTTTGTAAAACCCCAACTTATACACAAGATTAATCTTGATTGCGTTTATTCCCAATTCTTGCTTGTGTTATCTCAGCTACATTGCAGGAACGATAGACTTCTTGGCGAGGTCGATTGCGTGCGTCACGCGGTCGATAACCATTGGAGCAGTGGTGTAGTGATTGCAAGGATTCAATCGATTGCTTTCCTCCCCAACGTCGAGTTCTCCACCCCTAAACCGATTTATCCATACCTCTCGGAAGATTGGAAACCCTATTCCCCATTACCACATGGAGAACATCTGAGGATTGCGTGGAACTTACGAAGATCAAGACTTCATCATGGTCGTCTGTCCCGAAATATCTTGTACTCTTTTGTTTCCGCCCCACGGGGCATTTCTTGTTGTAGGGACTTAACTGCAAAACTGTCTAAACAGCACTAGTGTATAAATAGGCTAAGGTCTGGTCATTAGAACCTCTCTTGGCTGCTAGAGTTAGTCTTTGTCTTGTGATTTTCTTTCTCAAGCCTTGAGCTTCATTTTTAGAGAGGTTAGAGTAGGATTTAGCCTCCAAATCTTGAGAGAAGGTGAGGGTGGTTGCTTGGGAAGAAATCCTTCATTGTAATCTGATCTAAGGCCTCTCTTGAGGCTTCTAATTGAAGTGATTTTTCCTGCAAGCTTGTGTGCCTTGTTCCTCCCCTTCTCCCTTTGGTTTTTGGCTCCAATCTTTGATTTTGGTGTGTTTCGGTATAACCAAGGTTGGAACCCTTCTTTTGCTGGTGTTTTTCCTTGCTAGGATGTGGAGAATCTCATTAGCCAAGTGCTAGAATCGTTGAACCACGCGCAAGGGCTGTTCTTGACGAATTTCGGTTTTTCAGTTTCAACTCACCTTTCTCACGAGATCTGCGATTCCCATGCAACCCTTGATCTTTTGGTGTGGATCTTTTGGGGTATGCTTGGGAATGTCCTTAGGATTGTCCATGAAAATTTTCATGAAGTTTGGTTGAGATTTGAGTCGGTTTCGATCGATTTTCGGAGAAGTCTCGGGCTGTTTTTTGCATCCAGTTTCGGGCTGAAATGAGAAGAACTGACGGGACAATGTATTTGTCCGGTCTATACACTTAGGATTGTCTGGTTTGTAGACCTCGGACTGTCCTGTCTGTAGTATTTTTGGGCTGTTTCATCCCCTTCTTTAGGTTTGTCCGGTCAGTTGTTTTGGAGAGGGTTAGGATTGTCCAGTCTTGTGTTTTTGGGGCTGTTTTCTCGTGTTTTTTGCTCCGCATCTTCCTTGGCTCTTCCCTCTTGGTTTCTTGGGTGTTTTGGTGTTGTGGTTTTTGATCCATCCCCATGTATGAGTGTTTCTCACCTCTGGCCCATACTCATCGCTTGCTGTTCTTCAGTAAGACGCACTTAGGTGTGGAGTGGCTATCTGTGTTCCTCGTTGCGGGAGGCGTTGCTTGGTTTGTCTTGCATTCTCTTGCTCAATGTGTCATGTGGTTCTGCTTGCTTGGTGTGTACCCTTTCAGTGGGTGACATCAAGTACTTGCTAGATACGTATCTGTTCAGTGGATGGTATCTAGCGTTTCGCCTTGCACCAAGTTTGGGGGTTGTGATTTTGAGTTTTTCAAGTGCTCCTATTCACCCCCCTCTGTTCACATGTCTCGGTCCTACATTCCCAAGTTCACTGCAAGAGAAGATGCAGATGCATATCTTGATTCGGTGGAACAATGTGGTCAAGTTTTCAGAGTGCATAATATCTCTAACTAAAGGTGTGTTAATCTTGATTCCATTCAATTCTCTAGATATGCTCCCACTTGGTGGAATCAAATACAAGAAAATCAGCTTGTGCTGGGTCGTAATCACATCGATACATGGGCTGAAATGAAGAGAGTCATGCGAAGGCAATTTGTTCCATCAAGCTATCGGCGTGATCTTCACAATAGGTTGCAAAGTTTGAGGCAAGGATCCAAATCTGTGGACGATTATTACAAGGAGATAGATTTGTTGTCGGTGCATTCTGGAATTAGAGAGGATGACGAGTCCAAAATGGTAAGATTTTTGCATGGTCTTAATGCTGAAATTTTAGGTTTTGTTGATATGTTTCCATATAGTAATTTGTAAGATCTTGTAGATCAAGCATTGCACACTGAGAGGAAGATTCAGCAAGTGGGACAAGGAAAATCTTATGGGAGCCGTTCCATTTCAGCTCCATGGCGAGGGCAGCATCCTGGTACCTGACATTTTGGAGGTCATTCTTAGGGGGCAGCTGCTCGGTCTTTTCCATCCACAACCCTACAAGAACAATGACATCTACGGCTACTTCACCTTTAGCTTCTATTGGATTGGCTGCTGCATCTTCATCCCATAGCCGAGAATTTGTGAGTCACAAGTGCAAGGGTCATGGACATATTGCTACTGAGTGTCCTGGTAGAAGGACCATGATTGTGAATGAGCAAGGAGAATGGGAATATGAAAGTGAACCCGAAGAAGATGATTTTCTTGTGGAAGCATCAAGTAATGAAGAGAATAAGATACTTCCTGATGGAGGTAAAAGTAATTGCTTCATTTCTTGACATGTGCTTAATATTAGTGATGTGTGAGAAGAGAACGGCCAGCGGCACAATATCTTTCACACCAGAGGCATAATCAAATACAAGTTGTGTAGGATCATTGATGATAATGGCAACTGCAATAATATTGCAAGTCTCAAATTAGTTGAGAGAATGGAGCTAAAACAGCGGTGTCATCCGGACCCATATAAAACGCAATGGCTGAATGATTGCGGTGCACTTCATGCAAGTAATATTGTGACAGTACCTTTCTCCATTTGAAGGTTTAAAGATTAGGTTGAGTGTGATGTGGTTCCAATGCAAGCTTGCTAGTTATTATTAAGAAGACCATGGTTGTTTGATCGCGATGTGCAGAGTTGGGGTCGAGCAAACAAACAAGTGTTCATGTATCAAGGGAGCGTATCACTTTGCCTCCTTTGACACTAGAAGAAATTTTGCTTGATGATCAAAAAATAAAACATCGAGAGAGTGAAAAATACTTGAGCGAGATCCACAAACACAGTGAGGGAGTGTTTCCAAAGCCAAATAAAATGCCATAACCATAAATAACCAAGACAAAGGGAAAAGAAGGTTTAGTTGATGGAGATGTGCCCACGTGGCAATTTCTAGGTCCAACATTGAGTCAGATCGGCTCCGGCATAAGTCAATGCGGAGGCCGATCAGGACTCGACCAGACGGGTTTGGCTCGGAAGCTTTAGATGGTCTGCACAGTTGGACCTCAATCAGGACTTGGATACTTGATCCACAAGCAATTAGAATCCTGATGAGCCTTTATGGTAAATGCCCATTAGTGGAGACTATATATATGCACGAGAGGGCATGGCTTAGGGTAACCGAACTGGTGTGCATGGAATCCAGCATCGAAAAGGTTTATGTGAAACCCTAGCCGTGCTCTAGTCTAATATCTCAACATCCTCCGCCAAGTTCGTGGTGCTAGCATGCTAGAACTCAGCGTCGCCTTCCCATACATGTGGATACTGTAGAGGCATTGCTGCGACTGGTACGCTGATCAATCAACTAGTTGCAAAGCCAGCCAAGTGGTTCTTGATACAGATCGGCTGGATCACTCGACATCATCTCTTCTCACCGCATTGACTTGGCGATCGACTGCCTTGACCCGGCACTTGGCTACTTCAACTCGGAAAGGGGATTTAAAAGATCTGAGATCTCCTGGTTCGTGCTCTAGGCTTCTGAGATTGTGGTTCTACAATCATTCGGAGATCGAGTTGAAGTCCAAAAGGTTTGGGCTTCCTTCTTCCCGTTGCTTGGTTGCATCCAAACCTTTGCTGGTTAAAGCTAGTTATCTTTGATGTTCATAACTAGTTATCCTTGTAGTTCGCTGCTAGTTACCTTGGTGGAAAACCTACTGTCATGAGAACGTGAACATGGACCACTCCGCTCGGGTAGAATTGAACATGTCGAGCAAAGCTACTGGGTGCACCAGTACTAGGAAAGAGCTGGGTGATGCTCCGAGTCACCATCAGCAACCTCATGATGACCCAGCATGACCAGGACCCATCCTCCAGCAACTATGACGGAATCATGGCATTCACCAGTCGGATTAGATCAATCGAGTGGCCTTCCACCTTCAGGCTAACCAACATCAAGAAGTGTGACCCCAAAGACAACGCAGACGAGTAGGTGCGGCTCTACGCACTCAGCGCCGGGTAGCTAGAGGCACCACCAACACGATGGTGGCATATGTCCCAATCATGTTGGGGTTGCAAGCATTGCGCTGGCTCCAGAACCTCCCTTCTTGCTCTGTCAACTCGTGGGTCATTTTCTGCGAGAAATTCATCACCAACTTCCCTAGAATTTTTTATGCATTGAAGAAGTATGAAGGCAAGTGGCTACAACCATTACCATGCATAATCTGGGGGCTGAGGACTCAGCTGTGCAGGGCGATCAGTAACCACATCCCCTTCTTCATGGTTTATCAGTGAGGAGCTATCATACCAACTGACCTAAAACATGGAGCACCTAGAGTGGCATTTAATAATATCGCAGCAGCTGAGAAGTCAACACTGGAGGACTTTGATATGCTAGAAGAAGAATGAATCAACATTGCAATCCAGTCGGCCAGGTACCAGAAGACCTTGAAATGCTATTACGACAAGCACACAAAGCCAAAATCATTCAATGTTGCTTCAAACTACTATAGTTAGGCAGAGCAAGCTCAGCTCTCCGTGGGAGGGTCCCTTCATCATCAAAGAAGTTCTTGGTCCATCAACATTCAAGCTTGCCGACTAGGATAGATGACTACTCCCCAACACATGGAACTCTGATCACCTTCAGCGTTTTTATGCTTAGTTATAGTGGTCATTAGCACTCGGCTCTCACAACCGAGTAGCTAGCATACATAAGGCACATGGCTATCCAAACCGAGTAGTCTCTAGCACTTGGCTCTCCTAACCTAGTGTTTTAGTTAACCCAGCAACAACCAAGCTGATGTACATTGAGCATAATCCCATGTATGCAGTCAAATCTAAATCGCCCTGCGATTTGTAAGACTCATAAATATATATTGAGCACAGTCCCATGTATACAGTCACACCTAAACCGCCCCGAGATCACCAAAAGCTCACCGAGCAGGATCCCCTGTATGCGGTCACATCTAAACTGCCTCGTGATCCTTAAAAGCTCATCTACTCCCTAACTAAGCATGATCCCCCAAACGTGGTCACATCTAAACCACTTCGTGACCAAAACGCATAACCACAATGGCACATATGCCTATCTATCGAAAGCCAACATGGCAATAATTCGTAGCATACTCTTTCATGGCAATATCCAAGTCAATATAAAGCTTTATCTCTGCCGACTACTCACAGTCATAAGTTAATGAGTCTAAGCACTCGACCTCAATGTGAGCCTAATTACTCCTACTTATACTCTACAACAACAATGTTTCATTCTTCAAGATTCTACAATATTGATTACTCTCCAGGATACTAAGTTCAAATAGATTTGCAGAATTTTCTCGAAGGGGCTTCAGTTCATGAAGGTAGCTGTCAAAAACCTCTAAAGTAATGGTTTCCTTGGGACCTCCAGCAACCATCCCAATATCTACCTCTGGGAAATGGATCTTGATGATAGCTGCAGTGTCGGATACTACATCATTGATGAACGCCCTAAAGAAGGACTCGGCAGCCGCCCAGGCATTGGGAAGCCTCTCGATCACCATCTTGGACTCCTCCTCAAGTGCCACTATATCTAGAATAGCCGAAGCTCCAATAGCTAAGGTATCACTTTCACTCTACAGGCTGGTGATCAGAGCGGCCTGCTCTTCAAGCCCGGCATGATCCCCCGATTGCTTCTCAGACACTTCAACTAGTCGGGCTTCTAAATTCTTCTTCTCTGCCAAGGCCTCATCTTTGCCAGTCATTAGCTTGTCCACCTCAGTAGCATGCTAGCCTTAGCTTCTTGATTGTGAGTATGAACGTTTCTCAATTAAAGATTGTGCGCCAACAAGTAACTTATAGGAGATGTCACGATCTTTGGATATTACCTTGTAAGTAGCCTTTTGGGTATCTAGTTGACCCTGAAGGCACGAGGAGTCGGCCACTGCAGCATCACGCTCCTTGGGAAGATCAGAGACTTGAGTATCTAAAGTCTTGATAGTTCGGGAGATCTGGTAGAGAAGGTTAGCTTTTTCTACACACATCATTGAAGCACAGGCACTCAGATTGTCAAGAAATTGCAAAAACAACGCATGGCGACAGCAATACCTTTGGTCTCTGCTCTCGACTTTTCTAGCTGCTTCCTCACTGATGCTGTATCTTGAGCATGTTTGCGCAACTCCTCCAATTCATTGTATACAACCAACAAGTCTTGGAGAGGCTCCTGGAAAATCACAAGTCCATGCAAGATGAAGCTGACAGCATCAGCAAATCCAGATAAAGCTAAAAAGTAGTAAATACCCACAAGAAGTTCAGGCATAACATCAGGATCTAGCGACATCATATCACCTACAACAAAGGTTTCTTTGTTGGCGGGCTCATGGTACTATAGTCCCACTTGTTTTGGCTCGCTCTTCGCAAGCTTGCAACACAGGGGAAGATACAGGTGGAACTCTGACAACGATAGTGTCCTGCATACTTGTTGATTTCAAAGGCTCATACCAAGAATAAGAAAAGAAGCTTGGGGAATATTGAGTACCTATGGTTGTAGTGTCACTCTTCCCGACATGCGCTCAAGGAGAGGGCGGCCGTATCTCCGGGTCAGGTACACTCAATGTACTATCAAGCTCACAGATCCACAAGTCATCCTGATCCACAGAGCCATTCGGCAGGGTCGAGACCAGGAACAAGATAACGTGAAGTGGTTTTCCCTGTTCTTAACAGAAAGTTTAGAAAAGCAGGGAACAAATGGTGATATTGGGCATCTTTGGTTCGTAACAAACAAGCAATTACAGATTGAGTGCTGCCGTTTTCTTGCTTATGTAAACCAGTTGTAGTCAAAACGGAGTCCACACAAACCAAGAGATGCAAGATGCGGTGGTCAACGGTGGTCCTTACCATATTGCGTAATCCCTGTATCAATTGACTCCTTGGTCACCAGACTTCCAGATGGTTAACACCCCCCCCCCCAAACTACAGAGCTACAATTTCTTTACAAGGCGCTCCCCTGCCAGGCTCTTAGATGAACTTCGTAGGCTTGTTAGTGGTTTCTACCCCTTCGTATTGCTCCATTCAGAATGGCAGGAGGGTCAATCAAAGAGGTGTTGATGCTAGTGTTTTGTGACCACCCCATAGACGTCCCAAGGGCTTTTCCAATCGGTGGGTGTTCCTTGTCACCCACAGATAGACCCTCGGGAGGAACTTCATTGGGCTGACTGGTCCTCTCAGTACTCCCACCAGCTTGATCAGCTTTTGCAGTGGAACTACTACACAAGCAACATAAAACTCATTATCAGTGGTGACTACAGCAACTTCAACAGTCCAAACTGAATATGACTTACATTTGCAAGATTCTACATTTGTTCTTCAGCATGTTTTGGGTCACTTGCGTATCAGGGCCTCTCGGTTTGGGTGGAGACTGACTTAGGTCAATATCTCCAGATGTATGAAGCTAGGATAACCTCCTTTTGTGTTGATTCAACTTCTCATCCTCTAATGGGATGTCATTGTGGCAGAACCAACAATTTAATCCGAGCTAAGCACGCTTGCCACCTCTGGCCCACTACGCACTTAGATCGAACTAAATCCGGTAGTCTGTTGAGAGTCTTTCGGCTCACAATAACACCAAACCCAGTGGAACCAACATCATACATAATCAGCCCATGATGGAGCCACAACAATTACATCTGTTGACACGTTTTCATGCCAATCACCAAACAAACCTTGGAGCCTCGGCTTGGGGTCAGCCTGCAAGCGCCGGACTGTCAGATGCCTGGCGTCGGACTGTTCGGTACGCCAAACTATCCGGCAGCTAGAGCTGGACAATCTAGAGAAGGGCAGAACCTTGGGAAACCCTAGCGGTGCCCGAGAGAGATAACTATCACGCTTACATGGTGATGCACAACGAGGTTTACGGGAAAACCATCAAAGGATAGCTATCGTACTTACATGACGATGAACCACTAGTTTACGAGAAAACTAGCAAAGGAACCATCGACGGCCTCACCCGGGAGGGACCCAGTCAGGGTGCGGATGCTAGCAGCGTGCCCTAGGTTGCCAAGGCACCGTCCCTAGTCACGGAGATCAGAGGAGGAACAGCATGGAGTAGGGAGAAAGAGAATTAGGGTTTGGGAAGAGACAACATGAAAAGTGAAGTAAATAATAGATTCGATTAGGTTGTGTGTTGATGTCCTCCATCGGCCGTATCCCTTTATATTTATAGGGAGAGAGGTCTGGACCCTTGTACAATTCATAATCCAACCAGATCACGCACAAAGGGCGAGATTCTAGTCGGACTCGACTACACCGGACTGTCAGGTACATCCTGTCAGACTGTCCAGCGATGCCGGACTGTCCGGCCCTACCCACCGGATAGTTCGGTGAGCGGCCAATGGCAGGCCTGCCCAATTTGGTGCTCAACACATGCCTCCCTGCCTTTTAGTGAAGGTCATGAACTAAAAGCACTAGCAGTACCTACACCTTCGAGATATAGCAGATTTTGCAAAACATAACAATCCCGAAGCAATAATTAAAACCTTGCAGATCTTTCATCCAGTAAGCATCACCAGGAACCATCTACGCTACCTTGTATGAACCTTCCCAACTCGGAGACCACTTGCTGAATCTTCTATCCCTAGTCTTTAATAGCATCACTGTCTTCCATACCGGATCTCCAACCTGAAAACACTCAGCCTTCGTCCTTTCATTAAATCCTTTGGCGACCATGAACTTGTCCATCTCAATTTCTTTGCAAGCTAAAATCATTTTCTGCACCAGACACACTTAAGAATGATGATTAAATACTTATCATCGGCTATATGGTAATAATGAAGCCTAGATTTTCAATTAAGATGACAACTCCATTATTCTGGATCAAGCAATATATGTGAGAGAAAAGCCAGAACACACAACCGCGGCTGTCCACATGAAGAATGAATTACAATCCTACTCACATACCATCTTTTCTCAAATTAGAGTAGATGCATAAAGCAACCAATTGCAAGCTAATGTCAACTGGTCCTTGCAAAGACATATGGATGAAACATGCATTTACACATTGTCACAAAATAAATTCACCACAAGCCAACAACTAAAAGATGATAACCAAGACAACAATATAATCGGTCTCAACTCACAAATATGAGAGATATCACAATTACCTCCCCACCCGCACTGACCTGATTATTGATATCTTGATATTTACCTTGAGCTCCTTGTTATCGCCTTGCCTTCAACTTAACAATTATAAGCATCGGTTTTCAGCAGCAATTAAATTTTCTCCATCATCACAATAACCAAATGCTTATAAAGCCAAGCTACTCATCCTAGAACCCGCATGACCGTAAAGATGTAACAAAAAGCAATACCATCTCCAAAGCATGCATAAAGGCAAACTTGATGATTCGCCCATCACTAAAATGCATTATGATCTCAACAATAAAACTAGCAACGAATCACCAGACCTTGGACAACCATTACATCCACAGAATGAACTATTGAGCTAAACTAGAAAAATCATATTCAGCTCAAATGCCAACACTTCTGTGGATTGAACTGCTGACATAATAGTTGCATTGCCCCCTAGGCATTGAAGTCACCACCATGTCCTTCAACGGGCATTAAACTTGAGATCCAGCTTCAACTGAGAGCACCGAAAAATACCGGATAGTTCGGTAGGTATTACCGGATAGTCCGGTGCACTGTCGGACTATCTGGTATCTAGTACCGGACTATCCGGCGTTGGCAGAACCAGCCAACGCTGCTCAGCCTTGCCCCCTGAGCCTCAAGCCTACACTTTAGTTGGGGACGTAACCTTAGCACGATGATGGGAAAAGATCCATCGGCCATATCAACCATTGAGAGCAACGATGTTTATTGAATTATGGAACTTGCTCACATGGAAGAAACACATAGTAGCCAAATAAATGATGTGTAAGTTTGAATTCAAGTATTGGCTATATGAACAAATGAACAATTTACTTAAAACTATTCGGCAATATGGATCATACATGTAGCTTTCAATTAAACATTAGCTGAACAGTAACAAGCAAAACTATGAGCATGATCATCCCAAGAATAAGTATAACCGAAGTAAATCATAGCAAGCATCATGATAATAACATAACTATTAACAACTGAAATACTTTGGCTTCCTAGGAGCAGCAAACATATTGCAATTATCCATATGCATAATAATTCGGTTGAACCCCTCCATAATATAAAAATAAATATGGATCAAAATGAGGCCATGAGGGGTAACCGAACATACCTTGGGATGAACTGTATGGCATACTCATATGTGGCATAACTGGAAAATACGGATGATGCAATGACCAATAATTCTGATGATTTGGAGCACACCAGGCACTTGAGAATTGTCTACTTGCTTCCTCCTTCTTGTTTGCTTCCACTTCATCGCCAATTACAGCATCATCCTGGCTTTGAATTTGAGAACTCCCCTTAGGGACCCATGCCATGCCTTTCTTCTTCAGTTCTTGCGCACTAAGTTTTTCTAGCTTCCTTTTGTGCCAAATAGATAAACCGAGTGAGCTTCTCGGCTGTGAATTAGTTTTGGACAGCAGCACTTCTTTCTCAATCTTTGGCACATTAAACTTCTTCGGTTCAGATTTAGTGCTTGAAATATTGCTAGCTGATTTCTCTAATTTTTTGGCACAACTAGCCGAAGTATCTAATATTTTATTTGGCTCTATAACATGTGAATTCAGATCTGAACCTTTGTCTTTTCTATTATCTTTCTTCACTACATAAATCTGCTTGACCACTTTATTTTTATTTTTAGCTCTAGACCGATTCTTAGAAATAAAACGGTCTTTGTTATATGATTGTTTCTCAAAATCGGAATTACTATGAGCTAAATATTCTACATTATGTGGTCTAAAATGCAAAGAATAATATGAATTTGGATCATACCGGCCCCAAGATGAATAAAGATGAAAGTAAGTAGGAGCTTAACCATATTGCTTTGGCATTGGCGGCTCAACAAGATGATATGTTGCTGTTGCATGAAAATCTTATCCTTGCCAATCCCAATCTCTAGATTTGTGCTTCCGAGGTGATCTTGATGACTTCGCATTGCTTGATTGATCAACACCCTTTGTCTCGCTTTGTCTCTGGTATTTAGCCAGAAGTTTCTCAAAAGTAACCTTCAGCCTTTTACCCTTCTATTTATCACGACCTGCACCTCCAAAACTTTTTAATTTAGGCATATCTAGTTTGCCATGCCCCCCACTGGACAGTCCGGTAGTGTCTGCCGAATAGTCCGGTGTCGCACCGGATAGTCCGATAGGCTTAACCGAACAGTCTGGTATCCCCTGGCTAGCAGGGTGACTTGGCTGCTAAACTGATGAAGAAGCATTCGCTTGCCCCCCAACACTTGATGTCTTCTCTACAACCATGGTGGAGTTATCACAACTTGTAGAATCAATACATGCATCACAAACGCTACCTCCACCGTCACTTAGGGGACTCGAATTGCTTTCCTCATCAACCGCCTTTTGATCCTTTGATGAATTGAGTAATGAAAGACGGTTTGGTCTACCACTGCCATCACGACCAATCGAACTCAACAGGTCATCTTTTCTATTTTCAGCAAACCTCAATCGTCCTTTGTTTATAGCCGATTGTATTAGCTGACGAAACACATTGCAATTGCTAGAACTATGATAAAAAGAATTATGCAACTTGCAATATGTATTTAATTGTAAGCTCTGAGGTGATGGCATGACTCGGTGATCAACTACTCTAATAAGACTATGCTCTAACAAGCATCAAATACGTGATCACTCAAAGTAAGATCAAAAGTGTACTTAATTTTCTTTAGCCAATCTTTTTGCGGAGATGGCTTTAGTGCTAGGCAAATGAATGGTTCAGATTGTCCACCAATCCATTCGGCCATGCATTTGCTTGTGGTCCTTTGGCACGATGCTTTAGAATTGCTTAAAGTATTATCATCAGCCTTATCGGTGCATGTCACCTTTGATTTTGTTCTTTTTGATTTAGGATTACCACATGTAAATCAAGTAAACAAAAACTTTGGCAATAAAGATGGATCAAACATAAATGCCAACGTATTACTATTATCGGCCTTTCTAATTCGAATAGAGAAATGGCCGATCCCTTTTGAAACCATCATATTGCCCACAAGTAAATTACCAATCTCAATCGATCTTAGAATTGTGTATGATAATATCGCTAACAAATTTATCAATAAAAGGCATGTGACTAGACTGAGAATTAGGCAAAATACTTGTAAATTTTACCTTGTTGAATCTATTGGAGCGATGCGGAAGCTTCGCCCGAATCTTGTTCTGTCCCTTTTGATGATAGTGGCAATGCTCCATAACCTCCCCCTTGTCCTCAGTTTCTGGATCTACAATAGGTGCAGGGGCTCCTGTGGTTGTTGATGTTGCATCAAGGCTCCGTGCTGACACCCCTATGCCAGACAGTCCGGTAGGTGCCACCCCTTAGACGTCCCAAGGGCTTTTCCAATCGGTGGGTGTTCCTTGTCACCCACAGATAGGCCCTCGGGAGGAACTTCATTGGGCAGACTGGTCCTCTCAGTACTCCCACCAGCTTGATCAGCTTTTGCAGTGGAACTACTACACAAGCAACATAAAACTCATTATCAGTGGTGACTACAGCAACTTCAACAGTCCAATCTGAATATGACTTACATTTGCAAGATTCTACATTTGTTCTTCAGCATGTTTTGGGTCACTTGCGTATCAGGGCCTCTCGGTTTGGGTGGAGACTGACTTAGGTCAATATCTCCAGATGTATGAAGCTAGGATAACCTCCTTTTGTGTTGATTCAACTTCTCATCTTCTAATGGGATGTCATTGTGGCGGAACCAACAATTTAATCCGAGCTAAGCATGCTTGCCACCTCTGGCCCACTGCGCACTTAGATCGAACTAAATCCGGTAGTCTGTTGAGAGTCTTTCGGCTCACAATAACACCAAACCCAGTGGAACCAACATCATACATAATCAGCTCATGATGGAGCCACAACAGTTACATCTGTTGACACGTTTTCGTGCCAATCACCAAACAAACCTTGGAGCCTCGGCTTAGGGTCAGCCTGCAGGCGCTGGACTGTCCGATGCCTGGCGTCGGACTGTTTGGTACACCAAACTATCCGGCAGCTAGCGCTGGACAATCTAGAGAAGGGCAAGAACCTTGGGAAACCCTAGCGGTGCCCGAGAGAGATAACTATCACGCTTACATGGTGATGCACAACGAGGTTTACGGGAAAACCATCAAAGGATAGCTATCGTACTTACATGACGATGAACCACTAGTTTACGAGAAAACTAACAAAGGAACCATCGACGGCCTCACCCACGAGGGACCCAGTCAGGGTGCGGATGCTAGCAGCGTGCCCTAGGTTGCCAAGGCACCGTCCATAGTCACGGAGATCAGAGGAGGAACAGCATGGAGTAGGGAGAAAGAGAATTAGGGTTTGGGAAGAGACAACATGAAAAGTAAAATAAATAATAGATTCGATTGAGTTGTGTGTTGATGTCCTCCATCGGCAGGCTTGAATGTTGATAATACGCATCCACATCCATAATCAGCAGGCTTGAATGTTTCTGGTTATTCTTTGGCGTATAGGCAGCAAGGAACCAATTCCCTCGATCAGCTGAACAACAGGCAACGCGAGTGCAAATTGACGTAGCATGCTTCTGACCAACGCAGAGATGTCACACGTACGGCACACAACAGCAGATCAATTGTTGCCTCCGTTGTACTAGAAAGTCGACAGGAACAATCGGCCAAAAGTTGTCTTGCGGCCTGATCCGGCAATTGCAGATAGATTGGTTTTAAAGAATATTTCAGAAGGAATCCGACTAGGACACGCAGCCGGATTAAACAACCTAATCAATCTGGTAGATAAAAAGCAACCAATGCCTTCATGAATAAGGAAAAGATGTAATCGGCCTAGACCCCTGTTCGGCGCTGGTATGGGTATAAATAACAGATTGATGCGGTAGTAGCAGATGCAACCAGCTTTTGACGGCCGATGCAGCAGTAACAGAAATTATAAAATCGGCTTTGGAGCCTGATCCGTGGTGATGGGTACAAAATAATATATTAATATGGTTGTTAGCGGCAGATGAGATCGATCGTGAGACCTGATTCAACGGTAGCAGCAACCAACAAGTACGTCCCAACAAGTACGTCCAATTAAATAATCTTCTTGAATAAGAAGACAACTGCCGATCGACGTAAGCAAACACTAATCGGCCTGATGGATTGATCGACTTGTGAACAACACGATCGGCCTCGAGGCTCGATGTGACAATGGCAATAGACAGATGCCACCAGCCTGTGGCCTTACGCAACAGCGACTAGCGGTATGATCAGTATGATCGGCTTTATGGCCGAAATATTCGGCCATGAATCGGAGCCGAAACGCTTGTCATCACAGCGAAGTTGCTAAAAAGTGTATTGATACGTTTTCATGTTAATCACCAAACAAACCCCTGAACCTCAGCTCGGGGTCAGTCTGCAGGCGGTGGACTGTCTGATGCCTGCTGTCAGACTGTCCGCTACGCCGGACTATCCGGCGGCTAGGGCCGGACTATCCGATGAAGGGCAGGAACTGCGGAAAACCCTACCGGCGCCCGAGAGAGATAAATATCACGTTTACGTGGTGATGGACGGCGAGGTTTACAGACAAACCAGCAAAGGATAGCTATCATACTTACGTGACAATGAACGACTATTTTACAAGCAAACTAGCAAAGAAACTGTCGACGGTCTCACCCGGGAGGGATCCCGTCAGGGTGCGGATGTCGGCAACGTGCCCTAGGTTGTTAGGGCACCGTCCCTAGTCGTGGAGATCAGAGGACGAATAGCATTGAACAGGGAGAAGGAGAATTAGGGTTTGAGAAGAGACAATGTGAAAAATAAAGTAAATAATAGATTCGATTGGGTTATGTGTTGATATCTGTAATCGGCAGTGTCCCTTTACATTTATATGGAGGAAGGTCTAGACCCTTGTACAAGTCGTAATCCAATCAGATCACGCACATACCGTGAGGTTCTACTTGGACTCGACTACACCGGACTGTCCGGTACGTCCTGTCCGACAGTGCGGCGCCCTACCCACCGAACAGTCCGGTGAGCGGCCAATGGTAGGCATGTCTAATTTGGTGCTTAACAACATCATCTCAGGCAATTGAAATATAGTATAAATAGACTTAGTTTATAAATCAGTTTCAAATAAAAATACTGTTTCAATATAGTGCCATACGATAAACTAGTTTAAAAGTATTGCAACGGAAATTAAAGTTTGAAGTTCATGATAACACTCAAAAGACTTGCATCAAATGTAACAATATCGAGCCCACCAATATCGCTCCTGTGCCACACATGATGACTCTCATCCCTGATGGAGACATGCACCACCTCCAACACAGGTGCATACAATGAACTCTATACCTGCGCTCAAAATGTGAGAGCAAACCCTGAGTACTAATTACTCAGTAGGACTTAATAGAATGCCTTACGACTAACACAAAGCTTGCTCACTAATAAGTGGATCCTTAGTTAAACAGTGACATATTAACATAAAGTTACAAAATTTAATAGTTGTATAAATCATCATGATAATAAATTGCAGAAATGTAACATATATGTACAAACAAGTGGAATTTGAAAATATGAATATTAGCTACAACATATTCAAATAGTTACTATGTTGACCGATAGTGACATTGGCGTTCTTACACCTGGTGAGCATCAACGATTCGAATCGATTTTAATTTCTAGGAATAACTATCATGCTAGGGGTATATGCTTACTAACCGTAGCGTTTCCACATATATCCCACATCTCATCCTGTCTCATCCCAAGATTCAAAGCGGCCCCACCAAACCCCTAGGTTGTGCCCCATGGCGAGTCTGCCGATATCTCGGTCTCCTCACCATGAGTACAAAGCTTCCCCTAGCCTTCTACCTCCATCCAGTGGATGGGGTTAGGAAAGACTTTCACCGGTCCCATGACCTATATAAGCATTGTAGCAATGTTATGCCAATCAGCACACGAACAACGAATGGGCCTTATGCGACTTGAGCAGAGCCGAATAGTACGACAACGCACACCACAAAATAAAATTATTCTCCACCCGGTCTCCATTTAAATCATGAGCATAATAATGCTTTCCCAATAGTAAAAGTTATGTGATTTTTGAAACCAACTACGCAATGAGTGACTCCAATTCACTTGTGTCTACTCGCACCTAGCAATTCTTGGCAACTCATCTTACGAACTCTAGGTATAAGTGCTAGGGCTAGGGTGGCCAAGGAATTTAATACACTTGTTTTCATGCTACTACAGTAGTCCGCTACAGGAGCGGTGGATAAACCCCCTGCAGGAGCGGTTTTAGAAAGGGCTCCTACTCGTGGGCTCCTGCAGGAGCGGTTTCTCGACCACTCCTGTAGAGACCTCAGCAAGTGTTTTGAGCCGCTCTAGCTAGGGACGTACAGGAGCGGCACATAACGTGAACCGCTCCTACAAAGATTCTTAGCAGGAGCGGTTCAAAATATCAACCGCTTCTACTGTGTATTAAAAAAATAAAAAAAGTAAGTCCTGGCCAGTAGCCGAGCTGGCCCACCTCCGCGCGCTCGCCCACTGCCGCGCGCTTGCCACACCGCCGCTGCTCGCTCGCCCCACCGCCGTGCGCTAACCCCGCCGCTGCCACGCACTGGGCCGCCGCCGAGCGCGCTTGGCCCCGCCGCTACCGCGCGCTGGCCCGGTGCAGCGCACTCGGCCCCCCGCCGCCATGCACTCGCCCCACCGCTGCCGACAGTTGCCTCTGCTTCTTGGGCCACAGGAGGGAGGAAGGGGCAGCTGCTGTCGCCGCGGAGGTGGAAGGAAGGGGAGGCCACCGTCGACGCGGAGGAGGGAGGAAGGGGCGGTCACCCTTGTCACGGAGGAGAGAGGAAGGGGGAAGGCCACCACCGCTTGGCCGCTGTGCCACGCCGCCATCAGTGCTCCAGCCATGCGGGAGGGTGAGGAAAGTGGATGTGGTTGGGACTGGAGAGCCGGCGGTGGAAGTAAATAAAAGGGGAGAGATGTTTTGATTTTCGCACTCGGATGGAGTGAAATGTTTTGGGTGGAGGAGCAGAGCGGACACAAACAATAGGAATGGTGCATGTGGTGCGCCACTCTTGCAGTTATTTTGCTAAAGACGGCTGATAGGGTAAATGGCTTCTGTAAATAATCTAACAGGAACGGTTGGTGCCCTGTACCATTCCTGCTAAATGGTAGTCAGCAAGAGCGGCGCACGGCATAAACCGCTGCTGCTGACTGCCTTCAGCAGGAGCGGTGCATCTCGTGGGGCCAGCCCTAAGGACAACAATTGTGGCTCCATTGGAGCCGCTCCTGTTGTGATTGGGGGGCACTCCTACAGCAGACTTTTGTAGTAGTGTCAATGAACTCCTAATGCGGATGCGTAATGATCAAGCAATCAACATTATATTAGCTTGGAGAATCATGGTCCTACCTACCTTCCTCACTTGGGTCAATGGGTGCCTCTAGAGTGAAGTCGGGTACAGGCTGCTAGTCCTCCTGCTGCTGGTCTGGCTCCTGATGCGAGGGCTCATTGTCTGGATCCTCAATCAGGGGCTGCTCCTGCGTCGGTCCTTCGCTCGCGCTGTCTATATGCATGATAGAATGCAAAATGAGTGCAAGGGAATGCAAATGTATGCATATGGTGCAAATGTGATGTACATAACAGTATGCAGCAACTTCTTTGATCAACATTCATATATGATTCCAGATTTAAGTAGACACCTTCATATACATACAATGCAACATGCTCCTTTTATGAATAGAAACTCCCATATGAGTTCAGATTGATAGAAAATTCCAATTGGTTTCAAATATTTATGACATACAGAAACTTACTATACAAGGTCACCGGCAAAAATTTAGCCACAACGGAGCTATAATTTAATTGTAGAAATTCCAGCAATCTATATGACATTTAATTCTCAGATTTATTATACATCATAAAAAATGTTTCAGACTTTGAAATTTTAGCAGCAATCCTATAATGTCATGTTTAGCATGTATAAAATCCAAGAAGCAAAATAACTAAGGTTTGGTAGGACATCTATTTTCCATACATTTATTTTAGCCTATTTCGCATGTAGCTTAAAACAGTAATAATAAAATCCACAAAAATACTTTTTCGGACCTAGACTTAACTATTAAGCACCATGATTTTTTTCAGAATCTATTTTGCACAATAAGATCACTTATTCCTATTATTTGTTTGGGCAAGTAAACTCTTGTCATTTTCAAAACATCATCAAAACTTAACATGCACAGCTTCATATTGCTATGCAACATAGAGCATCTACAAATTCTAGTGAGGCATTTGGAGCACTTTTTACATAGCAAATATTTTTCATATTCATAAAATACCCAAAATACATGAATGAGAGTAAAAAAATAAATAACCTATGAGAACTAGGGCTACCAAAAATCACATAGAGCTTAAATATTATTATAGAGCCACTATCCAAGTTTCAACATTTTTGGAGTCCATTTGACCTACTTTTGATATTTACTTTACTCTAACATGCATGCAACAATTCAGGGGCAAAATGGTCATTGCACCCATCACCATCATATCCATGCTGTAGATCTACTCAAGTGGAGTCCATAGCCACTGAGTTTGTATTTTTAGGATTTTCGTATGATTTGATAAGGATTTTCAAAGTTTCAATTGGAATAAATGAATTTAATTCGGAAAACCATAGATCCAGGGACCTAAGCGTAATTGCTTATAGATCAAGGGGCTAATATGTGAGATCTACAAGGAACAACATACAGTGACTCAAATGAACTCACAAAATCACAAAAACCCGAGGGCTAAAATCGCAAAATAGCGTCTTCCTCCCTGGACTTCTTCAACCTCGCGCCCAGGGAGACGGTGGCGGTGCTCGCCGACCCAGCCGCGCGGGGCTCGGCGGTCCACTGCTAGTGGCCAGAGAGAGGGAGGACAGCTAGGGGATGCTCACCCTTCTACCTGCTTTGGCGGGGAATGGTGCAAACAGTGCCGCGACGACGAGCAGGGGGCACGAAGCTTAGGTGGTGGAATGTGGGTCCGTGGTCTCTCAATGGCCTAGATCAAGGGGGAATGGTGGAGCGAAGGATGGGGGAGTGCGGCAGTAGCTTGAGTGGTGGGCGCGAGCTCAAGCTCCGCCCTTGTCTATGGCATGGTGGCGATGGATAGAGAGAGCGAGAGAGCGGTTCAGTGGGAGAGTGAGAGACCACATGAGGGAGCTCCTCCACCTAAATGCGAGAGGCACTGGTCGGCCGGCAGGTGCCGCGCGAGCAGGGCGCCAGAGTCCGTTGGCCATATGGCCATGGCGAGCAGGGCGCGGTGGGTGTCGGTTAGGGAAGAGGAAGGAGAGGGGTGCGGTGGACTTGGTCCATGGACCAAGAGCGAGTGACAGGTGGGACCGGGTGGAGACAACACATTCATGCTTGTGAACCGAGTCCACAGATCGATTGGTCGTGGGGCCCACAGACGCTGCTCACCAGTAGGAATCCAAAGCTCCCTGACTGGTGAGGCCCACACGTCATGGACACAAGGGAAAAAGGAAACTTTCGAAAATAGGAAAAGAAGGTTTGACCTCAGTTTGACCAATAGAAACTACCAGTTTAGAAATTCTAAAAGTCTATTTTATGATCACTTTCACACACGGATTTTTATACCAATGTTTCTCATAATTTCATGAACTACAACATTATTATATAAAGTTTTCCAAGATTATGACTTTTGTTTCACAAAAATTTGAATTTACCAAGTAGGTCAAACATTGGCATATTTGCTAGTTTATTAGAAATCAACCCAAACACACTATGCAAACCTTTATGTATTTCAACACACAAAATATCGAAGTTGCAAAGCATGAAATTGTCTACAAGTTTTCTATAGAAAGTTTGGGCTAGATCACATTATATTTTGAACTACAAGCACAAATATTCCTAGGTGTCACTTTTTCTAGCAGTGTTAACTCATGTGGGGTCTTTCTTGTTTTAAACTTTTAAATTACTAACTGAGGTCAAATCACTTCAAGGTCAGATGCATTTGAAATGTGATAAGTCTAATTTCATTTCATAGTCTGAGAGATTTTTAAGCTGTATGGTAAAATAAAGAGTAATTGAGGAATCAAATTTTGGGGAAAATGGAAACCCTAGACTTGGGAAGTTTTCTATGTGTCGACTGACTTGGGTTGATTCTAAGAAATATTTGGGTGAAACGTGAGGCAAGTGAATGATAGTTTTGAAACATGTTGAGTGTATCAAAAATGTAGTTCCCAGTTGGTACAACAACTTTGATAATGAAGTTGAGTTATGACACTTGATAAATTTGAATGTCTCATTAGGGCTCAAGTTTGATCAAAACTATCGAGACCCAGGATTCAAGCTTGTTCAACCATATTTGACTTGAGCTTTTAGAGATCTCAACTTATGATTCTTGGCCATGGTCTAAAAGCAAAACTAATCCTACAAAATGAGTACTAAAACTTCTGTATTCAGGGTTTCGCATGAAAACCTTTGTATTTTTGAAGTACTCATAGAAACAATGTGAGGTTTTGTATATCCAAATAGAAAAATTCGGACTTAGTGATTTCTCCACCTAGTTCTCACTCCTCTTCAAGCATGATTAAGTCCTAATTCATCATTAGTGTTCATCTAACTGTGTGTTAGGGCTTTTGAGATTCCAGGGGCATCACAGTCATCTTCAACAATGTTGGAGGTGGATTCTTTGGTGGCAGCCTTCTCCTGAGAAGCACTACCCTTGGCCATGGCACTATGCATCTACTGACTATCGGCAGTCATCGCCAACTCGGTCTCATCAGTCGAGTGCATTTCTAAGCTCTCGACAAAATTGACAATATCTTCATCGCCGATTGCCACATAAAAAGTGTTGGGGCAACCACCCACCAGTAGGTCTTTAGATGTCGTACCAACGGTTGGTTTTTATGGAGCAGTCTTATTCTTTATGGCTACATCCTCGGGCAGTGGAGGATCATACCATAGTATAAAGCATTGACCCTACAATGAACCCAAGTACAGATTAGCATGATGATCCCCAACAATATGATCTGAGCAACACTATCAGCAAGATATACATGGGAGTTGATGGAAGAAAGAAAAGGGCAGAGGACTCATATTACTAGTAAAGAAGCTTCATACTCCGAATTTAATTTCGTATGAAGTCACCTCCTGATCTTTCTCCTGAGTAGGGTCATTAAGGCCAGAGTAATGCTCTGCCGAATGTACTGATCCTTTAGTTGTTGAATGTTGTGATGGACAAAATCAATAGCAATAGCCGTGGCAGTAAGACCAGCCTTCTTCAACTGTATTATTTCTTCAAGCAGCAATCTGACATCAGCCATCTGGTCATTTGGCATAGTTTCATCCCACTCTTCACACGGGTGATTCCAGAATTTGTAGGCACAGAATTGGACTGATTTTCCATCACAAACCACTTGTCACTCTAGTTCTTGTTGGATGATAGGAGAGGCAAGTCAAAATACTCCTTTTTACCATCTCATAGTTGCCACCCTGCTCCTCCAACATATCGCAACTACCCACCCCGATTTTGATGCTTCTAGAAGTAAAAATATCTCCAAAGATGATATGTAGAGATATATCCAGATACACCTCACATAGATGGACAAAAACCTCAAATTGAATGATCGAATTGGGATTCAGATGCGGCATTTCAAGCTTGTAACAATGAGGCAACCCGCGTAGAAATGAGCAAATCGAAAGATTTAACCCATGAAGGAAGTACCAAATGAACACTAGAGTATTCGTGACATTCACCTCAGGGTGGGGTTTGTTCGTCTTCATCTCCCACAAACTAGAATCTTTCCACTGAAGAAGACTGGACTTGATGAGCTGGTACTTGACCTAAACATTATCAACGATGCTGGGGTCCATGAGAGCAACCGGTGCGGTGCTTGGCCATAAAAACATTTGGCTTTCTGGCCATCGTCCTTAAATTTACCAGTGATAGATGACATGGCTTTCTTTGGTGCCATCTTATCCCTTCCATGACTCATGACCTTCGAATTCACATGCATACGCACAGCGCGAGGCGCAAAGTGAAGGCGAGAAGCACGACAAAGAAGCATGTCAAACCTTATATTGCAAGCGATAGTATCGGTGTAGCTTTTCTCCAATATGAGTATCACGGGTTTGTCAATCCATGGAAACGACTAATAGAGAATTAATTATCTCAAACTTAAGGTAAAGCTAATGTTTTAGATGTTATCTAATCTACCTCTACTTCTATATCTAATCTACGTTAGAGTTAGATGATAAACAACTAGAACATAATTAGAACATCTGAATATGAGGAACTAAATAGAGTCTAATCAAGCTCTAATTGGATCCAAAACAAGCATGAAAGGTACAACCAAGAGATTAGAGCATTCGAGATAACTAGGAACTCAAGGCGAATATAAGCACGATCAAGCATGTACTTCATAGCATGATTAAACCAAGATCAACGATCAAACCCCTCAGATCAAGCTTAACCTTTCTCCTGCCCACCTATCACTTAGAACGAGATATTCGACGAGAAGCTCTCAATAGGTATACATGATTAGAGAACCGGCTTCTAATCACCTCACATAGTTTAATAACATAATAAACATAACTAGACTTCTAATCGCCATGATTACATGAACTAGCTATGCAACTACATCACTAGTAAGCAAGATCAAAGTTCAAAGCAACTAGAAGAACATAACCTTTAAGAACATGATCAATAAGACATGCATCTAGATCATATGATAATTAGATAAAGAACATAATAATTAGACCAAGGGTATGATAATTAGACAATATCAATTCTTCATTGATAATCATACCAAAGGATACAACCATGATCGTACCTCCCATGATGACAACATTAGACCTCAAGAGCTAGGTAATTGGAGCGCCATGCAAGGCCTCTAATTACCCCTAGGAACTAGTAGAGCCTCTAATTCGTAGCCTAGAACTCGACTCTCAGCTCTCCTCTGGTAGATGTCCCTCTTCTCTACATCTTCTCGCCTTGATGATGAATTGGATGCCCGACCTTGGGTCCTAGCCTTGCTATTTATACCCTAGAGGAGGCGCTGTAAAAAGGAAATCGCGAACCGATGTAGGAATAGTGGCGGTCGGCCGACTAGAGGGGCAGTACCTCGGCTAACCCTAGCCTTTCCCTCAGCCAAAGCTTTCCATCTTTTAGTATGTCGGTCCCCGTTGCTTGAGAACCAAGTTTGCTATTCAACCTTCAGGCAGAAGAGCTCTATAATCTTCCATATAAGTCGGTTTATGCCGAAACTTTCGATCTTTTGGTGAATCTTGATAGCTCTTGGAATATCTTGGCACTTTCCATAAATATCCTTATTGTTAATACCATAACTAGTATATTACTTGAAGATGTCTTCTAGAAGCTTCCGGAATGGGGGACTTGGCCGACCCAAAGGAGGGGTAGTCGGCCAATTCCTGCCTTATTTAGCATTTTCTAGAATTAAACTCTCTCTCTAAGGCCTTCTTTCTCTCGAGGTGGATCAAATGTGAATTTGCAAAAATAGGACTTAAAACCTGCAAAAATCAAGTACAGTGCAGTTCCAAAACAATGTTGCAAAATCCACAATTATCGGTGATAAATGTTAGTGAAAGACTTAGTTGACGCTCATATTCAAGGAAAATCATGTAAGATGATGCAATATAGAGCGCCAACAAAGCAGCGGAAATGGCGTGGTGGCGGCTAACCCTAGCAAATTGGGGGAAGAAATCGCAATTTGGAATTTTGAGTGGATGTTTCATTAGATATATGTGGCGGCGAGCCTCAATCTTTATCACTTAATGGAAAATGGAAATGACATTAAAATCATGAAGAAAAGAGGCACTGCTCACAGACATCCATATAAGGCATGATCAGCCCTAGATGGTTAACTTCTGAGAGTTATTTTGGCACACTACAAGTTTTCTATTTTGCCATACTACTGGCTAATGACTTCACTAGATGACTGGTAGACTATTTTGATGACTGGTGACTACTCTGGCAGCCTCACTGATGACTACATTGACTCGACGCCTGCGGCACTTGGCTAGTGATGTATTTCCACTAGCTGGCCACTTCGCCGCCTCGCTGACTGCTTCTTCGACTTGGTGGCTGCGCTGCCCAGGTAGTGACATATTCCCACTAGCCGGCCACCTTGCTGACTACATCCTTGACTCAGGGGCTGTGCCACCCGACTAGTGGATGCTATTCCCACTAGCCTGCTACTTCCATGCCTCGTCGACTACTTGGACTTAGAGTATGTGCCACCAGACTAGTGGATGCTATTCCCACTAGCCGGCCACTTTGATGCCTCGTCGACTGCTTCGTCGACTTGGGGGCTCCACCACTTGACTAGTGATGTATTCCCACTAGCTGGCCCCTTCGACGCATTGCCGACTGCTTCATCGACTCGGGGGCTCCGCTGCTTGTCTAGTGATGTATGCCCACTAGCCAGCCACTTTGACACCTTGTTGACTCAGGGGCTATGCCGCTCGGCTTGTGACGTATTTCCACTAGCCGGGTACTCGGATTATTTTATCACTGTCAGCTAAATACTCAGGAATTTCTAAAGACCAGTTGAATCATTGAGCTACTTGACCCTTAATGTGTTTATGCTAAACAGCTTGAGGCTCGGGCGCTATTGGGTGGATGCCAGTGAATTTTTTGAACACTTTGGCTAGCAAGACCGGTGGCTCAGATGATTTAATCATTGTAGATTGATTCAAACCTTCAAGTTGATTGCTCCTCAAGTCACCTCGAAGCTTAGGGTCTACTCCATATGGTGTCCATTTGGTGATATCGTCCATATTATGATTTGAAGGTTCCTTGGATGGAGGAGATTCTAGAAGAACTTCAAGACGATTTTGTTGCAAATCCTCATGAAGCTTGGGGGCTTGTGTGTTATATATCCACGGATACCTCAAGTAGACTGGATGGTAGCCAGTCTGCTAGGTGGGCCGAGTGGTTTGCCTTGGAGCCCATAGTACAAGATGGCATGGATTACTAAGAAAATCCTACTAGGACTCTATATAAGCAATTGTAATCCTACTAGGGCGCTTACTTTGTAACCAACTAAGACACTTTCATTTAACTCTCAACCCCAGACTACATAAGAAGGGAAGGGGCACCCTAGTTCAGCACCTGTCTCTATCTTTGAGATTAGATCATCTAAGCCTAGGTTACAATGATCTAGGTTAGATTCACATCATTGTGCACTTAGACGAATAATACAATCCGCATACCACCATACAGGATGTAGGGTTCAATGATTTTGCTACCCTAACTTGTCTAAATCGCTTTGTTCTTCATTCTATACACCATCACGATCTCATTGCCAACCCTCTACCGATATCTAAACCCCCACATTACCTATCCCGTGGTGGGCTGCTGGTACTAAACACCAACAGTGGTCAATGACTTAAATTATTTCTTGAGCATGATAAATTTCAAATTCAGTATATTGATACATATGAATTGATGTTAGAAAAGGCATGTCACCATATCGCGGACCCTTAATTTTTATAGCTCATGTATATATGTCAGTGTTTTCATGCATCTGATTTCATTTCGTTTCTAAGTTTCCATACATTTGTATTTTAAATTAGGTAGTAGACACCCTATCAAAAATTTTAAAAGTTTGACTTAAAAAAAAGCACGGGTCGGTTGACCCTAGGGGTGAGTTAGCAGACCTATTTTTTAGTTGGATTTCTCTATTTTTATTGGGTAGGTGTGTTCCTTGGTTAATTCAAAACAAGTCTCTTTTCAACATTTGGATTGTGAAGCTCTACATTTCCATATTTTATCATGATTTTGAAGTATAAATTCAAGGTACCCAAGGAGGATCGACGCATCAAACTCAATTTGATCAAACCTGAGCCATTAGATCTTTTTGGGAGATGGAGAGTGTGGAGGATGTAGATCAACAGTTTTTACTGGAAAAAGGTCGGGGCTCGGCTAACTCATATGGGCCAAGTCCCCTAATTTTTCTGTCTGCTCAGTGTAAATTTTCATAGGTGTTGTTATCTAACGATTATGAAGAAGATGGCTTTGAAGATTTCACCGAGAATGCAACAATTTCAAGTCACATGACAAAGTTGTCTCTCAAGCCAAACAATTTGAAGGTTAACCGATCAAGAAGAATTCGAGTGAGGCTAAGAGTTTATTATAGAGAGTCATCTCCAGAATCACAAGGTATGAATTATCATCTACCTAATTCTGATGAAGACTATGTTATGCTGAAATTAGAGAGTGACTATGGGGAGAGTGACCAAGCCATTGAAGGAATCACATCTATCTTACATATTACAAGGTTTGATGTGGGGCATATCATGGAGAAGAAGATGTCTAAGTGCTGCCCAACATGCAGAGAGTCAATTTTGGAAAATAAAGAAAAATCTAGATGGTGTGTAGTCACTGAGTTAGGAGAAAATTTGATGCCTAAAAAGGCCGGTGCTACTATCAATTACTTATCAGGGGTTGTCGCTGAGCTGATGCATGACAAGAGGATGGGATACAGGCTATATCCAATAGTGCAAGATAGACACAACGATTATGAAGAAATGGAAGAAAGAGCAAGAAGTAATGAAGATAGTGAAGAAACAGAGGAGAGACGATATGATATTGATCTGCTAGATGATTACAATGACATAGTGGATTTGGTTAATGAATACCCAAAAGAAGAAGATGATGATCAACATTAATAATGACCCTCTAGATGATCCAATTGACCTAAAAGATAAGGAAGATTCCAAGGAGCAGATTAGACTGATGGGAATGTGGGTTTCTGATCTTCTGTCAGGGGGGATAACTATCGATTTGGCGGTGGCATAACACACACGATCCGGCTTTGAATCAACACAACTCAAACCCTACAATTACAACACCACATCTCCTATGGTTATCAATTGTGCTCAAACAATTGACATCGCTAGAAGGATTATCCCTAAAAGCGAATTGAAGAACACAAGCAAGAACATACGGTAGATACAAACTCGAATTGCAAATGAATCGATTAAGCACACAAGTCGGGGTTTCACAAACTGGAGTAATCTCAAACAGCGGCACTGTTCAATGGACAGAGTAATCTAAGCAAAGCCCAAACCCTAAACTAATGACAGCTACTAAATATATACAAACATAGGTCTAGGGGGCTGCCAAGGGGGTGGCCGAGCAACCCTAGAGCGTACAAGGCCAGCATGCCCAAAAACCGGTCCAACAACACCCTGGCAGATTTTGGACATCATCTTGTTTCGATGATTCCCATCGACTCTAAGCGAATTTTGGCACGAGACAAGTTGGCTTCGAAAGCTTATCTCCTTAACTTTCTGTCGATATGTAGAACGACCCAAACGGAGCCCGTATGTGGCTTGGGCATCCGTTTTCGTGAGGCATGCTCCTGCAGTCCGAACTGGCCTCGAGAAGAAATTAGGCTTTAAGTTGGATTGTGTCTTGGACTCAATCTTGACTTGGGTCTTGGTCATATCCTTTGTCTTCATGTCCTCATCATTCACTCCTTCTTAGTTTTGAGTCGTCTCCGACTCAAAGTCGATGCTTTGGAAAGTAGTCATTGGAGTTCTTGACATCAACCATCGATTTGCCCTTTTTGAAATTGACCCTATTATGGCACAAACAAAGAAGACATAGAGGAACATGGTTTGATAGGTTTAGTCTTAAAACAGTGCTCTAACTCATTATATCATGGCACAACAAAATGAGATTTCATAGTTGAACAAATATAGATCCGGTGAACCATATACCCGCCTTTACTATCATACTTGCCAATGAAGTGATATGTATTCATAGAAAACCATGACAAATCAACATGCACAAAAAGTCTCTCCTTTAAATTATTCAAATTACAAAGAACATTCAATTCAATATAACCCAAATTGTTTTTAGAAGACAACAATTTCACCTCACCATGCACACATGTAATATGGACGAAAACAATTATTTTCAGCACAATCGATTGGTTTATCAACATCAATATCAAGTTTATTCACAAGTTATGGCATAGAAATAATAGGAATATCATTAGAGAACTCTTGTTTATCACAAGGAATAGCATCACGACCATGTTGTGACAAAAGAAAGTTATCACAAGATTCTACTATGGATTGTTCTTCGATAACATGAATTGTTGATAGATTTGGTGAATCAAACAATTCCTCACCTTGTGTGTGTAGGACCGAGACGTACGACTAGAGGGGGGTGAATAGGAGTCTTTGAAAAACTCAAAATCACAACCCCAAACTTAGTGCAAGGAGAAACGCTATATACCATCCACTAAACAGATATGTATCTAGCAAGCACTTGATGTCACCCACTGAAAGGGTACACACCAAGTGAGCAGAAGCACACAACTCAACGAGCAAGAGAATGCAAGACAAGCCAAGCAATACCACGTGCAATGAGGAACCCACGTAGCCACTCCACACCTAAGTGCATCTTACTGAAGAAAAGCAAGCGATGAGTATTGGTCAAAGGTGAGAAACACTTAAACGTGCGAACAAAGCAAAAACCAACACAACAAAACACCAAAGAAACCAAGAAGAATGAACCAAAGAAGAAGCGGAGCAGCACACACCAGAAAACAGCCCCAGAATGAACAGACGAGACAATCTGAATCCCCTCCAAAACAACTGATCGGACAAACCAAAAGAAGGGGTTGAAATAGCCCAAAACACTACAGACCGGACAATCCGAGGTCTATAGACCGAAAAATCCAAAGTGTATGGACCGGACAAACGAATTGTCCTATCAATTCATTTTTCGTCACCCTAAAATTGCATGCAGAAAACAGCCTAAGACCCTACCAAAATCGATCGAAACTGGCTCAAATCTCAACTACACTTCATGAAAATTTGCATGGACAATCCAAAGGACATCCCCAAGCATATCCCAAAAGATCCACTTCAAAAGGTCAAGGATTGCACAGGAATTGCAGATCTCATGAGGTAGGTGAGTTGAAACCAAAAAACCAAAAATCGTCAAGAGCAACCTTGGCTCGTGGCTCTATGAATCTAGCACTTGGCTAGAGAGATTCACCACATCCTAGCAAGGCAAAATACCAACAATAGAAAGGTCTCAACCTTGGCCAATGAAGAACACACCAAAAGGCCAAGAAATGAAGCCAAAAACCAAAAGAAAAGGGGAGGAACAAGGCACACAAGCTTGCAGCCAAAATCACTTCAATTACAAGCCTCAAAAAGGTCTTAGATCAGATTACAATGAAGGATTTTGTTTGGAGGCTAAATCTCACTCTAACCTCTTTAGAAATGGAGCTCTTAGCTTAGGGATGAAAATCACAAGACCAAGACTAACCCTAGCAGCCAAGAGAGGTTCTAATGACCAGCCCTTGACCTATTTATACCCTAGTGCTGTTTAGATAGTTTTGCACTTAGGTCTCTACAAATAGAAATGCCTAGAGGGGCTGAAACGAAAGAGTATCAGATATTTCGGGACAGACGACCACAATGAAGTCTTGATCTTCATATGTTCCACGCAATCCTCAGATGTTCTCCACGTGACCAGTAGTCCAATCCGTGACCCGCCCCCGGTTTCAAAGTCAAAAACGGGGAAACTTTAAGAAGTCTCCACCTGGGCCAAATTTGGCCTATCTCTTCTATCTTGGTGAGTCGTGGCCCAACTCAACAAGGCTTGGATAGCTTGGGTGGCAGTTTTGAGCCGAAGCCATTAAAGCACTCTCACACGTCTTCGTGCCACGCACTTGGGTTGGAACACCACAGATGCACCCAGATTCTCCTGTCCATCGGAGTTGCCTCACCGTCCATCGGAGGACTTACACCACTGTTGCCAATCCACCCCTCCATGTACCGAGCTCCTGTGACCGACAAACGCTATGCCTTTGCCTCTGCCCATCGAGGTCTTCTACCTGAGTCCATCCAGGTCTTCATTTTCTACCTCCAGTCCATCAGAGGGCCTCCTATCCATTGGAGTGCTTTGTCATTGTTAACAATCACTCATCATTGCAGAGGCAATGGAGCCGGTCCATTGGCTCTTAGTGTGATCTTTGCACCCATATCATTACCTGTGTTAACATGCTTGGTGCAATGCTCACCTTCCATCAGCGTGTTGTCTCTCTCATCATTACTTTCAATGTCCTGCACCAGGTTAGTAGCAAACGAAGCATCCATAATATGTGTGTCATGATGTTCAATTTCAGTAGGACATGTATCATTTTTAATTTCAGTCTCAATCTCACAAGCAAGATCAATTAAATCATTGAGAGAATTATACTCCATAAAAGCAACCATATCCTGAATTTTCTCATTAAGGCCATTTAAGCAATATATTTTAGTGGATTCATTAGATTCATCTAAATGAGAACACAACAATATAGTTTTGAATTTTTTATAATATGCCATGACATTTCTATCTCATTGTTTTATGCGCTTCAATCTAGTAAGGGACATTTCACAATATAAATGGTCAAATTTGGTTCCCCAATTGATACCTGAACTTTTTGATATGGATGTTTGGAATGGGGTGCAGCTCTCAAATGTCTTTGTATTTCCCTTCTGAACCGTACTATGCCCTGTCGTTGTTAGCAGAAAACAAGAAAACACACAAAAAGTATATTTTCTACTAACTACTATGTATATGTAGTGGAATCACACACTCTCAGGCGTCTTACCAAGCTCTTACGAGAGTTCTTACCGATGCAAAACAATGGACAGTACAACCGGTGGCTGGTTTGTGATACCGTGAGAGCATGAGCGATGCGATTGCAAAGTTTTGATGGAAATAAGGACATCCCAATCTTCCGAGAGGTACGGATAAGTCGGTTTAGGAGTGGAGAACTCGACGTTGGTGATGAAGGCTCCGAGCAATAGATCGAATCCTTGCAATCACTACACCATTGCTTCGATGGTTATTGACCGTGTGACATGCGCAATTGACCTCGCCAAGAAGGCTATCGTTCTTGCAATGCAACCGAGAGAACACAAACAAGAATGAGGAGTAAACGCAATAAACATTAATCTTGTGGACAAGTTGGAGTTTCACAAACCGCTGACGGCGACACTGTTCACGAGAGACTAATCTAAGCAAAACCTATCTAATCTAATGATGGCTACAGAATATATACAAGAGAGAGGTATCGGGGGCGGCCAAGGGGCTGGCCGAGCAACCCTAGGGCATAGAAGGCCAGCGGGCCAAAACACCGGTCCAGTAGCACCTTGGCAGATTTTGATTGTCATGTTGTTTGGGATTATTTGGGCCTGAGACCAGATGGGTTGGAAAGTTTATGTCCTTAGCTTTCCGTCGATATGTAGAACGCCTGAAACGGAGTCTGTATGTGGTCTGAGCGTCCATTTTACTGAGGCCTACTCTTGCAGTCCAAACCGGCCTCGCGAATAAATTAGACCTCAACTCGGATTGGGCTTCAAACTCCATCTTCTCTTTGGCCTTGATATTATGCATGTTGTATATGTTCTCATCATTCTCCCCTTCTTAGTTTTGAGTCATCCCTAACTCAAAGTCGTTGATGCTTTCGGAAGTAGTTGCCATGCTTGACATCATCCAACCTTGCTCCCCCTTCTTTAAAGTTGCCCTGTTGTAACACAACAAACAAAGAACAGGGGAACTCGACGTGATATGATTAGCATTAGCACAGCCCTCTAACTGTTCACATTCACTAATAGGAAGAGAGTTCAAATTTGATGCGATATAAATACAGTGCACCATATATTCTATTTTGCTATCATCCTTGCCAATAATATAATAAGAATTCTTAGATAACCATGGCAAATCAGCAATAAAAGAAAGTTTGTTCTCTAAACTATTCAAATTACATAGAACATCAAATTCAATATAACCCAAAGTATTTAAAGAAGATATCAACTTCAGCTCATCATACACACTAGCAATAGGGAGAAAATGACTATTTTCAGCATAAATAATTGGCTCGAATCATCAACATCAAGCTTATCAATAAGTTGTGGCATAGAATTAATAGAAGCAAAATCACACAACTCTTTTTGATCACACAAATCAGCAGTACAATCAGCTTCTAATAAAGATAACTCAGAGGTTTCCTCACCTTGAGAGATCATATAACATGTGTCATTAGATGTGTGTATATAATCAGGGCATTGTGACGAGTATAGAATGAAAACAAGATCATCCTCATTCTCCTCCGACGTATTGTCTTTTTCATCCTTGTTCTAAACATTCTGTGTATGGTTAGTAGCAAAGGGAACATCCATAGGTTGTGTGTCATGATGTTTAATTTCATCAAGATATGCATCATATTCAATCTTAATAAATTGTTGTTTCTTATGTCTAATTTTGCTCTCAATCTTACAAGCATGTGTATATAATTTATAAAGAGACTTATATTTCATACCAGCAATAATATCCTGAATGTCATTGTCAAGACTCTTTAAAAATCTGATGGTAATTTCTTTCTCTGATTCATATAAACCACAACACAACAAAAAATTATGTAGCTCATTAGAATACTTTACAACAGTTTTATCATCTTGTTTTAGAAATTGTAGGTCACAAATTAGCTTTATAGAATGAGAATTTGAAACAAATTCATTCCTCTTAAGTCTTTTCATATCTCTCCAATTTTGTGGATCTTTATCATAAACACAAAGACCTTTCCACCAACGTAAAGCACATTTTTTAAAATTACTAGTTGCATTGTTAACCTTTCTTCTATCACTCAAACGACATTGGAAAAAAATTTCATCCATAGAATATAAGCATCATCAACCAAACCATTATTAGAAGGAAGATCTGGAGGGAGACAACCTGAACTTTTTGATGAAGATGTTTTCAAAGTTGTCTGGCTCTCAAATACCTTCTTAACCCTTTTCTTGATCCTTTCACGTTCACGTGTGTCAGTGCAACCTATCATTGTTAGCAGAAAAAACAAAAAAACACAGAAAAAAAAAGATTAACCCTATCTAATGACAGTGGGCAGGTGGGATCTCTCATACTCCAAGCATTTACCAAGTGCTTGAAAATGTTCTTACTATACACAGCAAGAAGATGATGGCGATCTAGAAGAGGTGATGGCGGCCCAAAAGCGATAACACAAATAGACCGTGGGTTGATCGCAAGACCGACCTGTGTTGCTTTAGAGTATGTATGTGGATCTTTAGGAAGGCACAATATGTAGCAAGGAATAGCAAAATCCGAAATCAGATTGTCCAAAGTACATATCAAAATTGCTGGCCTAAACGTGCTCCTAGAACTATGTTAAGCAAGTAAGAGATACACCGAAGTACAAAGAATGCAAACACTTCTGATTTTTTTCTTTTCTTTTTTTTTGTGCGGCTCTTTTTTAGGCACTTGCTTCTTTTGCTTTTTTTATCTCAAAAGTGCTGCAAAACAAGATACAACTCCACCCAAACACAAAACTCTCATATGAAAATCATAGGTTTACTACTCAAAGTTACAGAGCCAATTAGACAATCTTAATGGCCTCAAATGCAAAAACTTTGAATAACAAAGTTGTAGATCTCCTTTTTATCTTTCTCTACCGTATATGGAACACCTTTTTTGGATAATAGATGATGAAGATATTGACCCCAAACACAGTCAAAGAATGTCTGCTTTGCCAATTTTACCAACTAGCTAGATGGTAAGGCACCACTCCAAACAAAATCCAATATTGAACCCTCCCATTTATAATACTCTGAAGGAGAAGTTATACGCAAGTTTGGCACCAGCATACTTTTCGCAGTAAGACTATACTTATCAATGGAGCCATCATCCCTAATAATATCAGAACTCTAGGAAGAACGTTTTGTTTCTTCATATCAAAAGTATAATCATTCAGCATATCAAATCAGCAGTAATAAAAATTTCCAAATTACTATGAGAAACCCAGCAAACTGATACCAACACGTCAGAAGTATGTATGTGGAGCTTTGGGAGGCTTTACATAGTAGCAAAGACTAGTACACTTCGAAATTAGATAGCAAAATTGAATAAGTGTCTGAAGTACTTGTCTAAGTTGCTAGCCTAACCTTGTCCTAAAACTAGCTCAAGCTAGCAAATCACTCATACGAAATACAAATGACACAAATGATGCAATCACTTGCTCATTTCTTTTTTCATTTTCCTTTTTTTTGCAGCTCTTTTTTTATGCACTTGCCTTTTGCTTTATTTTTTTCTCAGAAGTGGCGCAAGAACAAGATACAAGTCCATACTTTCACAAAACTCTCATAAGTAAATCACAGATTTTCTACTCAAACTTACACAGACGATTTCACACACTTAATCACCTCAAATGCCAAAACTTGCAATACAAAAGTTGTGGATATACTTTTTCCTCTCTCTGTTCGACATATGAAATGCCTATTTTGGATAAGGGATGAAAGAGATATTGACCCCGTAATACAGACCGCTCTGAAATTTTTGGAACACAAACAGATTTTCTTCCAATGCAAAGAACACTATGAAGACGTCGTTTTCTGGAAATCTCACAATTGTAGAAACCGTAGATAATTGCACAAGCTTTCCGGAAGTACTAAAACACCAAAATCTGAATTCGTATGAGAAAGTTATGATCAAAATACTGAACTGAACAGAAACTAATCCAGACCAAATGCAAAGACGTGATGGGAAAAGGACACTGTGACACGATGCAAAACTCAAACCAAACTAAGAAATCAATCTAAACCAGCAACAAGACCACAACTATGGACTCAAACTCAAAGATACGGACTCCAAAAACAAAAATATGCAAATGCTAAACTTGGCTATGGGACAAGATGAACTACAAACCCTATGTTTTTATATGGCTTTTTGTGGACTATGGGACGAAGGTGCAATCAATCTAAACAAGGGTAAAGGGTTTACCTGATGGTAAACCTTGCTCTGATACCACTTGATGCGGATGGGAGTTCCCGATCTTCTGTCAGATTAGGATAACTATCGATTTGGCGGTAGTGTAACACACACAATCCGACTTCAAATCAACACAACTCGAACCCTGCAATCGCAGCACCATGACTCATATGGTTATCAACTATGCACACGTGATTGACCTTGACAAGCGAGTCGAAGAACACAAGCAAGAATACGGTAGATGCAAACTCAAATTGCAAATGAATCGATTATGCACTCAAGTTGGGGTTTCACATACCAGAGTAATCTCAAACAGCGAAACTGTTCAATGGACAGAGTAATGTAAGTGAAACCTAAAGCATATACTAATAAATGCTACTGAACATATAAAAAGGTAGGTCTAGGGGGCAGCCAAGACCCTAGGACGTACAAGGCCAGTGGGCCCAAAAGCCAGTACAGCGGGACCCTAGCAGATTCTGGACATCTAATTGTTTCGACGATTCGTGTTGGCCCTATCCGAATTTCGACATGAGATTAGTTGGGTTGGAAAGTTTATATCCTTAGCTTTCCGTCAATATGTAGAATGACCCAAATAGAGCCCGTATGTGGCCTGGGCGTCTGTTTTTGTGAGGCATGCTCTGCAGTCCGAACTGGCCTCCAGAATAAATTCGTCGGATTGTGTCTAGGGCTCAATCTTGACTTGCGCCTTGGTAATATCCTTGGTGGTCTTGTCCTCATCATGGACCCAACTAGGAGATCCAAGCCCATAACTGAGAATGTTCCAAAAGATAAGGAAGGATTATCACATGCTTAATCAAAGTTTCAATCAAATCCTGAATTATTCTTGGAATTTAGGATAACAACACATTGTAGGCCCCATTCGAAGATCTTAACAGCCTCAAATGAAGAAAGCTTGAGTACCAAAGCTGTAGATATCTTTGAGATCTAAAATATAGAGTCTGAGTTTGCCTTATTCGTAGTTCAGATGATAAAGTTATGAGCATAATAAGTAAAGCTGGATTTCAGGAAAGACGAAGAGTTATGGATAGGCTAGAACCTTCATGAGACATGTTTATACATGGAAGTAGATTATAATGGTCATCTCAAACGGACCTTAGACTTTCTATGTATAGGAAACCATCTGGGGTATAAACCAAAGCCTCCCAAGGGGTAAAGGGAATCCAATTCATTGTAACCAGAGTTCCAAAGTGAATGTTAGGGGTCCATCTTTGCAAGACTCATTGAGAAGTTGATCTCGGCAAAAGGTGGAAGCAAGAGGAGGCAGGAAGGCAAGGGGTCAGCTGATCCCTAGGGATCAGGCTTGGCCGACCCTAGCTTTTCCTAGGGCATCTCAAGTTCATCTTTTGATACGAGTTGTAAGTCATCAAAATTGATGACTTTGTTCTTCAAGTTCATGATTTATCTCGCGTAATAACACATTATTCTAATGATACTTTGTTAAAGCCTTGAGTTTAATCCATGAAGATGTCTTTTGACCTTAAAATCCTACTATATGTGATTACCAAACATCCATAAAGGGCCCGATCAACCCTGGATGATTAACTTTTCGGAGCTACTTCACCACACTATTGGTTTTCTATGTATTCAACTGGTTGATGACTTCATCAGATGATGAGATGACGATTTCTCTGCTTGGCGACCACTTTAGCGGCCTCTCCAACAGCTTCATTAACTCGGGTGGTGATGTGATATTTCCACTAGTCGGGGCATCTGGCGACAACCTCGCCGACTGCTAGTTCGACTCGGGGACTCCGCTGCTTGCTTAGTGACATATTTCCACTAGCCAGCCACTTTGTCACCTCATCGACTGCTACATCATCTTGGGGGCTCTGCCGCTCGGCTACTAACATATTTCCACTAGCCAACCACTACGCCTCGCCGACTTCTCCGTCGACTCGGTGGCTGTGCCACTCAGCTAGTGACGTATTTCCACTAGTAAGCCATTTTGTCGCCTCACCGACTGATACATCGACTTGGGGGCTTTACCGCTCGGCTAGTGACATATTTTCACTAGTCGGCCACTTTGTTGCCTCGCCGACTACTACATCGACTCGGAGGCTCCACGCTTGGCTGGTGACGTATTTCCACAAGCCGGCCACTTCGCCGCCTTGCCGACTGCCACTTCGTCTTGGGTTATATGACGCTCGGCTAGTGACGTAGGCATCACCGATTGCTACATCAAATCGGGTGCTCCGCCGCTCGGCTAGAGATGTATTCTCACTAGGCGGCCACCTCGCCTACCACTTTGATGCATCACTGGCTACTACACCACTTGGGATTTCTAAAGATCACTCAACTACTTGGCCCTCAAACCTCTTCATTCTAAATAGCTTAAGGCTCGGGGGCTATAAGGTGGATACCAGTTAAATTTTCTGAAGACTTTGACAAGCAAGATTCTGTTCTACCTTCGATCCCATTGCTGCTCAAGTCAACACGAAGCTTAGGGGCTACTCCATATGAAGTCCATCTAGTGATGCCTTGAATCCCATGGTGCAAGACAGTGTGGACTACTATGGAAATCCTACTAGGACTCTATATGAGTAATTGTAATCCTACTAGGATTCTTACTTTGTAACCAACTAGGACTCATTCATCTAATCCACACCCCCAGATTCTATTAGGAGGGGAAGGGCACCCTAGTTCAGCATCTGTCTCTCTAGATCCAAAGCGTAGGTCACAATGACCTAGTTAGATTCATATCATTGTGCACCTAGACGCATAATACAATCCACACACCATCATACATGACGTAGGTGAAGCGCCCCAATTCCATAATGGGACTAAAATTTGCTTTATTACCATTCCCAAGAGTTTGGTAATCACATTCTTACATCAGAGGGGAAATAGATCTGTCATAATAGGTCAAACAACAAGGGACGCATCCCTGAAACTAAGCAGCAGAAAATCAAACTTATGTTGGGAAAGAAGGTCGTAGCCCTTACTCGTCCACAAACATGGTGTCCTCATCTTCCTCACTAGAAAAACAACAAAAAAGCAAGAGTGAGTACATACGTACTCAGCAACCCACCTTGCTCCATAAGGAGTTAGCGTGAAGCTAACACTATATGCATGATATATCTAGAGTTTAGGGAGTTTTGCATAAAAACATTTTTGTATGCAGGATTTGAGATAGTTTATCAAGTTTTAACCATTTTGAAAACAAATATTTTCTCGTAAAGGTTTGCCATCGTGGCTTATGCCATTCTAGCCAACACATTTTTCCACTTTCAAACCAAAACCATATCCATTTTATTCCAAACCCAACACTTCCATTTTATAAAAAAGCTAGTGGAGAAACTAAGCCGTAACCCATCTATAGCAGTGGACACGGACTACTCGAATATATTTTACTGCTGGCTAGAGTTATACTCTAACCCACAAGTTGGACTCAACGACAGCTTACTGCCATAAGCGTATGAATTCCAAACCAAGCCTTTTGCCTTAACTTCATCGTCTAGTAGTGCTTTAGGGATACGGGGCACTGCGTCGCACCCTAGTGTCCCACAACACTCCCTCAGCCATAACACATCCCTTATCCCTTATGCGCCAACACAGCAGCTACTAGACTATCCATTATGGCTCGGGCCTAGCCATTGCCTCATACAGAGTGGGTGGTTGTACCAAAGACTTAGGCAAGATGAAACATATATTCAGTCCTCATAGAGCACAGATCGAACCTTTCCCCCATTCCTGTTTCTTTTGCTCGGCACCACGAGCATCCGCATACCCAACCTTCACCACAAAGTCCGGGACCAGGGGTAACCGCAAGTTGCAATTAGTCGTTCATAGCTTGCCCCTAGAATGGTTGTTTCGGCCGAAGCCATATTCCGACACGGTCGGTTGCTAGGGTTCTTCCCCATTTTATTTGAAAATCACACCACACATCCACAACCATAATCCCAATAAAACATCAAGATTATGATAGATAATTAAATGAGCGATCCCACATATGCGTGCTACATCTAGATAGGCTTAGGTGGTCATGTTTTAGTGGTTTTCCTTAGCAAGCAAAACATGCAAGTTTTATATGTTTATCAGGCCAAAGGTTATGTTTCCAAATGATAGGAAATTTATGCATCAAGTGGGGATTCCAGTGGGCTTGCCGTTCACTTTGCTGACAATGATGGTTTATCAACGGCTAGGGGAGTGGGTAAATCGTCTCCTAAATATGTTAGTGCACCAACTGTTGTGAGTGATGGTATATCATCTGCCGAGCACGTTAGTAATACCAACTGCTGGGCGCAATGGTTTGACATCCATAGGGTGTGCTGGTAAAGCATCTATTTCAAACGCTAGTTGCCGGCTTTGACCATCACGAAGGTTCTTGTGAGGGTCGTACCGTCCAGAACCTCTAGTATAACCTACGCGCATAACTAGGGAAAACACATACATCGAGGTATAACTTAAGATCAACATGACTTGGGGGCAATGAAATGATGTTTGGAGAGGGTGAAGATTATTTTGTGATTTGTTGTTGGCGCTTACCAGCGATGGTGGTTCTACTAAGGTGTGAGATGCAGCGAGTCGGGCTGCGAGTTGCTGACCACGCTGGTGGGTATGGTGGCATTCATTGTGGAAATGCCAAGGTAGCGGGCCTGGGCGATCGCGGTGGAAATGAAACTGTCGAGATGGTGGTCGCATGATGATGTCATGGTGGATGGATTTTCTAGAAGCTAGAGATTTGATGAAATGTGAGTGGCAAAGGTTTTGAGATGATTTTTGAGACCGCCATCACCTAAATCAAGATTTGGAAAGACCAAAATAGGAGCCTTTTATGGACAATAGGAGGGCAAAGGCATCAATCACTAGGCACACAAAATTTGTGGGACCAGTGTGAAAAACTGACTAGGTATATGAAAGCGTTAGGATGACATGGCAGCATCTTTCGGCTAGGGTAAAAAGATTATAAAAGGTTTATGGGTAGATAGAGCTTGTTTTTAGATGAATTTAGGTGCACAAATCTCCTAAATCGAAGTTGAAATGGAGAAAATATGGAGTATTTAGTGGAGAGGGGGCAGCAATAAACTTTCTGAAGAGTTCAAGGGGTAGATATAGACTTTTCTTAGATTTGGCCCATGGGGAAAGGAACTTGGGATGGGGCAGTTTCGGCCTGCCTCGGCCCATGGGCGCGGCGCAGCCCAGCAGGCCGGCCCAAGGGAGGCATGACGCCGCAGCTAATGCCGTGGGCGCCGGGCCCACCTAGCAGCGCTATAGAAGGGCGATGGAGGCAGGGGAAGGCAACGGCGGCAGGGCCAGGTTGAACCGGCTAGTTTTGTTTGAACCCAACGGCAGCAGTCTATGGGGGCTCGTCGGCGATTCTTGCCATCGGCAGCAGTTCTGGCGATGGGACTACCGGTAGGAGTACTAGGGTGACGGGGTTTGGCTAGTGGATTAGGATCCGAAGGTTTGGTATCGTGGCGTGGTGGTGCAGTTGTGCGTCGGCAGCAAAGAGGGTCTGTGGACGGGGAGAGGTACAGGCGAGGTGTCGAGTTAGTAGAGAGAGACAGTGCGGTGCTTGAGGTGGTAGGAATCGAGCTCCGTTGGTCGGTAGGTGGCGGATTTGGCCAGGGCGAGGCAAGTGGTTTGGTGGAGCGGCAACTCGCTGGAGGAGGAAAGGAAGGGTGTTCATGCAGCTAGTGACGCAAGTGCTTTGGGGGCCAGTCATGGCGTTCAGTGTTGCGAGGGGAGCGGAGTGGTGAGCGGGTGGTTGGGGGCTATTTATAGCTGGCGCATGTGGGGTGGAGGAGATGGCGCCGATGGGAGAGTGAGGCACGGTACGGGGTGTGCAGGGTCAAGGGCTCACTGCGGTGAGGTCCGGGGTACGCTTAGTGGTGTGGCTTCGAGGTGGGGTCGACGCGAGGCTGGCGGTGGTGCAGCACATATCATGCAGCGTCATCCCGATGGGAGGATGAACAAGACAAGGGGAGGGAGGAGCCGACAGGGGTGTCCCACCTGGTGGTGAGCTAAGGATGCGGCGGGGCGCAAGCAGGCCATGACAAGGTGTAGTGGGCCGCATGCAGACCGGGCCAAAAGGGGTGAAGGAAATGGGAAGTTGGGCCGGCGGCGGTGGCTGGCAGCCTGAGAGAGGGGACATATTTTTTTTGTTGTTTTTTTGTATTTGGAATTTTCTTAGGAATTTTGGAGGGATTTTTGGAGGGATTTTTGGAAAAATAATCATGTGGAGAAATATTTTGGATTATCAGAAGATTTTGTTGAGCTCATAAATCATACTCTCGACCACAAACAACATTTTTCAAAAATTAATTTTGAACTAGAGAGAGATCTAGATGAAATTTTTCCGGTGCTAATTTTCGGGATGTTTACAGTGGGGTATTACATGATATAGCGGCCCAAACCTGTCTAAATCGCTGTGTTCTATCCTGTGGTGGGCTGATGGTACCAAATACTGACGATGTTTATCCTACTTTTCATGATAGATTTGTTCTCAAGGTGCCCCTTAGTATATAACATGTTTATGTCATATCTCTTGTGGGTGCCCTCGATGCTTGAAGCTTCATAACCAACCTTGTCTTTTTTTTTTCTTATAGTTCTTTAATCTTGATCTAGTTTATGCCTAATATAGTTGTAGAGCTCGCTAGAGAGCATATTGTTGTTTATCATCTTTAAGCTTGTTAGATCTATTAAGAGAGAATTCCTTATATGGCATTTTTAAATTTATGGTTCCTTATTTGGCCCTAAAAACATAGAACTTCCCTATTTGGCCCTAATTCTAAGTTTTGGTTCCTTTTTTGGGACTTGTGTCCATTTGGGCTGCTACCGGTGTTAAGAGCAGGGTAAACTGACGAGAATGCCCTTGCTAAACATTGTTGTCTAGATTTAGAAAATGACGTTATTTGAAAAGTTCAATTATGGAATATTTTGCTCAGCCTAAATATTTTAAATATTTGATGAACCTTGGTGTTAAGATGTCAAAAATGATGTTATTTTTAAAGTTTAATCATTGAATATTTTGTTCAGCCTAAATATTTCGAATATTTATGTCAAGCCTAAATAATTCAAATATTTACGTAAATATTCCAAATGTTAGGTGGTCATATGTTAATTGATGTTGCTGAAATTTACGTGATATGACAACATAAAAATTTGTATCGACATAAATATTTGAATTATTTAGGCATGACATAAATATTTGAAATATTTAGGCTGAACAAAATATTCAATGATTAAACTTTAAAAATAACATCATTTTTTTAAATCTGCACAACAATGTTCATCAAATATTTGAAATATTTTGCTGAACAAAACATTCAATAATTGAACTTTCCAAATAAGGTCATTTTTGAAATCTGTACAACAATGTTTAGCAAGGGTATTCTCATCATTTTACCCTGCTCTTAACACCGTTAGGAGCCCAAATGGACGGAAGTCCTAAAAAAGGAACCAAAACTTAGAACTAGGGCCAAATAGGGAAGTTCTAAAAATAATTTTTAGGGCCAAATAAGGAACCATAACTTTAAAAGGGGCCAAATAAGGAATTCTCTCATCTATTAAACCTAGCTAGTAATTGATTAATCTTATATTATAGTAATTTGAGCATAGTTATCCTTGGATTGACAAAACCTTGATATTATCTTGGGGGAAAGTGAAGCGCCCCCGCTTTCACGGGAACTCAAATGTAATACAAATGCTAGTCCTAGGTGGCTGGCAACACATTTAATCAAGTAGTACAGACTTGACCTTAGCTATTACATACCAGATTACATAAATTGCATGAAAAGTAAGATATAGTGGAAGCATCTTTATTTCCTAGTACCACAGGCTAGTTGGGAGCAGGAGCATGACCGTACCAAAGAGGGCATTAATCAGGGTGTCACTATCGTCGGAAAATATCGAATAAGCAAGGGTGTGTATGACCGTACTCCTCAAGCCCACCTTCCTGCATATGGAATTGGGGTTGAGCTATTTCTACATGCACGGAGAATGTGGAGCTTAGGGTATTTTTGCAAAAAAGCATTTTCATATGCAAGGTTCTTATTTTTTCAGTTTTAGTTTGAGAAAATACTTTTTCTATAAAAGGGGTTGCCACTGGACTCGCCGGTTCACTGTGGCTCAAGCCAACACAGGTTCCACCATGCTACTAGGCCACCCATAGCGTCCTAACACACCCACCTTCCTAGCCATACCCATTTCTATAAAACTTTTTCTAATTGTCGAAACCAAGCCATAATCCGTCCATGCCAGTAGACAACAAACTATCCAGATAGTTTTTATTCTGATCAGAGGCTCACACTTTACCCGAAAGTTCAGTCTAGGACACTCATTGCCATGAGCCCTTTCCCTCTTAGGGTTCTACCCCCGCAAGTGTTCCCCAAACATCAACCATAAGAGACTCAGGACCGCCTATCGCCTCCTGCTAGCAAACACGCGATTGTTCCCATTCCCAGTCTCCCATTGCTACCCAGATCACCGGCATCAGCCCGGTTGTTCCTTGCGGGTTCCGACCGAGTGTTGACACACACAACATGGAGTGTTTGTACTTGAAGTGTCTAGGCAATATGAGACTCCAATTTGGTCCTTTAGGGCAGAACTCCCCCAAAGCTCATTTCCGAGCCGCACCATCCAGTCCTCTCCGTGAGGCTAGATCTCGAATAACCGTGATAACGGTACCTGGCTTTCCACCATTTAATCATGTGGCATAAACAACTAGAGTCATCGGCCGGGGTCTTACCGCATGTTTTCAAAAACAACACACCAAACCCAACACCGCAAACCTAACAATCAAGATTGATCAGGTAGTTGTATGAGCAATCCCTCCTAAGAGAGCTAAGTCTAAGGTTGGTTCGGGTGGCCATCCTACCAGGTTTTTCCTTAGCTAGCAAGACATGCAAGTTTTATTTGTTTAACAGGGCAAGGGTTGTGTATGCAAAACTAGGAGATTTATTCATGAAATGGGATTCCAGTGGACTTGTTGTCATTGATGCTTTCATTGTAGCAGAGGTCAATGTTTGGCTCGTCGTGCTCTTGGCTTGCAACATTCACGTCGGGCTCCTGGGTCTCCTCGTGGATGGCATCTATGCGCACACAAACAAAAACACACATAAATGATAATCCAACATGATAAAAAATGCTATGCAATGGACATGGCTGGATAGAGGATGGTTTAGATGAATTTTGGTGAAGGAATCATCGAAAATGGAATGGAAATGACCGAGATATGGAAATCCTTTGAAAATGGAAATTCATAACTCAAAAGAAAAGGGGAAGGAGCTTGCAGGCCAAAACCACGTGCACCCCATTCCAACTTCTCAGCCTAGCTCAGCCTGCTCCCTCCCATCGCGTCCATGGGCTTGGTAGGCTGGCCCACCAGCCGCGATGGTGAGGCGATGGCATGGGCCGATAGCGGGACGCTGGCCACACGTGTCAGCCACATGGGGGAGGGGGACGACGGTGTGCCGGGTGGCTGCACGAGCCCAGCCCTTGCTCGGAGTGCCACAGCCACGGACGTTGTGTTCTTCGCTGAGCTGCTCACAGGGTGCAGGCATCACTGTCTTTCTCCATATCCCCATGTCACTCTTGTCACGCTAGACTGCCTCTGTGGCCTACCACATAGGCGAAAGTGGCAAATAATTTGTTTTTCTTTTCAAGGATGGCAATTATGTAAGAGTCATTCTAACAATGGCAATAGAAGGTACTCCATCCGTAATGATGGCAAATAATTCAATACCTCCCATATTTTTAAGCATGCACCATTGCGGCTAACTCAAGGTCATGAGTGGGGTAATTCTGCTCATGATCCTTAAGTTTTTGTGAGGCGTATGCTATCACTTTACCTTCTTGCATAAGTACACAACCCAACCCTTGTCGGGATGCATCACAGTATATGACGAAGTCCTTAAAGATACCAAGTAGTACTAGCACTAGGGTTGTGGTTAGTCGGACCTTCAATTCTTGGAAGCTCTTTTCACAGGCTTCTATCCACTCAAACTTTTCCCATTTCTTTTGTAGTGCAAATAGGGGGTCTTGCAATCTTGGTGAAACCTTCTATGAATCGGCAGTAGTATTTCGCCAATCCTAGAAAGCTCTTGACTTCTTTGATGTTGGTTGGTTGCTGCCACTTAGAAACTGCATTTACTTTCTTGGGGTCTACTTCTACCCCTTCTACAGTGATGATGTGACCCAGGAAGGCTATCTTCTCCAACCATAATTCACATTTGTTGAATTTGCATACAACTTGTGACTCCTCAGCTTCTCTAGCATGACCCTGAGGTGTCGTTCAAGTTTCGCTGTATCTTCGGAGTAGATGAGTATGTTGTCTATGAAGACAACGAGTATGTCGTCTATGAAGACAACGACGTACTTATCTTGTCCATCCATAAACACCTTATTCATGAGGTTCATAAAATAGGCAGGGGCGTTGGTTAGCACAAATGGCATCACCATTAACTCATACTGGCCATAGCGAGTGACGAAGGTGGTCTTCTATATGACTTCTTCCCTGATCTTGAGATGGTGGTAGCCTAACCTCAAATCTATCTTGGAGAAGTATTTGGCTCCCTTGACCTGATTAAAAAGGTCATCAATCCGTGGAATGGGGTATTTATTTTTTATCGTGACTTCATTCAAGGATCTATAATCCACATACATCCTCATGCTTTCATTTATTTGTTTTGAACAAAATTGTCACCATGGTGAAGACCTGGGTCTAATAAAACCCTCCCGCTGCAACTCTCAGAGCTACTCTTTCAGGTTTGCTAGCTCTGCTGGCGCCATCCGATAAGGTCTCTTGGAGATGTGTGGGGTTCCAGGAAATAGGTCAATGAAAAACTTGATGTCCCTATCAGGGGGCATTCTGGGTAGCTCTTTTGTGATGACATCTGGGTATTCACATACGACTAGTACTGCCTTTGTGCTTTGGCTTCTATGTGAAACCTCATGTGGTCCGGGGTGGCTCCTTTAGCATGGCAGGACACTTGGGTCCCATCAGAGTTGGTTAGGTGCACGGTGTTGTCTGTGCAACTTATGATACCCCTATGTTGGCTTAGCCAATCCATCCCCAGTATCATATCTATTCCCTAGGATTCTAATATTATGAGGTTTGCCTCAAATGCTACCCCACTTAGAAGGATCTGAATCCCATTACAGCTGAGTCGGAATGTAATATCCGCCCCTAGTGTGTAGGTTTGGAGTGGGTATTCCAAGGGTGTCGTAGGGATTTTATTATTTCTCACAAAATATGCTGATATGAATGAATGCGATGCACTAGAATCAAACAAAACTGCTGCTATAACTATGCTCACTAGGAACTCACGAAGCACTACTCCTGGGGCCTGCTGCACCTCTTGCGCATCGATGTTGTTTACACGCGCTCTGCTAGCAGTCTACTAGGGATCCTTGACCGACTTTGTGCTGATCGCAGGATGGTTCCTGGTGGAGGATGCTTTGCTTGGGCTGGTTCACCAAGTTGGAGAAGGTGGAAGCAACTTGCCGCCAATGAAGTAGGCAGTTGTTCGTGAAGTGGCCAGGATCACCGCACGTGTAACTACTGTCACACCTGGTTTCCAATGAACAAAACCGTGCAAGTATATATGTGCTAGGATCGAGTCTCACATATATATGACAAATTACAAAGGTACCATAGACACATGCCAAAGATAAAAGCATACATTACATTGAATATCATTATTACATAGTGACATCATGTCTTTAACACAGAGTCCTAGCATTGCAGAAGCGTAAAACAAAAGATAACTAGGGTGCCATAGGGACATCAACTGGGAGAGTGAGGCGCGTAGAACTCATCGTAGTCTTGCCAATTTCCTTCAACATCTCCATCAATTGAGCAGAGGTTGGAATTTTACCCCCAACAAGGAATAAATATAAAGGAACAAGCTTGAGTACATCAACACATACTCAACAAGCATATCACAAACTAGGGAGCTCTAGGGTTAGTGGCAGGGTTAGCGGACAAAACTGCATGAGCTTTTAATTGTTCATACTTTACTAAAGCCGAATTACTACGGTTAATTAAACAAACCATTAATGTCACACCCCAAAAATTCTAATTTTGGGATGTGAATAGATAACAATGAATAAAATGAAAGATTTCTTAGTTTTCTAAAATTTTGTAACTTGTAAGTTTTGTTGGATTAAAAGAAGGGTATGCTTTTAAAAAGCCTTTCCAAGTAGAATTCATTTGTTTGTTGCATTCATGCAGAAGTGCATAGTTTTTATGTTTGTAAAATGAATTTTTCAAAATATTTTAAAACCGATTAGGTTTCGAGTCTATCTCAATCCATATCTCTAAAATCCTAGTTCTTTTCTTCCTTGCCACCTTTTCTTCCTTGCCAACTCAAGTTGAATCTCTTAAGTTTCACTGACTCAAAACCCTAATCCGATGTCAATTATTTCTATTGATCTAGGTCAAATTCTCGAAACCCTTGACGACCTCATCTAGACCTCACTCTCTTTTCCTCTCTTGAAGTCAACATCTTTGGCATCCCGTCCCCGTGTTTACCTTTACCTCATTTCTTCCCATTGACATCATTCTCTCTCTATGGTAAACTCAGTGTTATTCTCAAGCTCATGTCCCATTGATGCTCTCTTCCTTCCTAATTCGGATCCAATCGATGCCGTCAAATTTTCTTCTTTTCTTTTTCTCTCGCTTGCATGACAAGCCCAAGACCCATTCTAATATCACTAAGGGTCAGAGCTAGACGTTACCCTCATTTTGGCCATGGGCCATGGCCCAGAATCCTTTCTTCTCTCCCCATGTGTCACCATATCTTGGGATACCCCTAAACAAGCCCAAAACAGCCAAAAAGAGCACTTCCCTCCCCTCCTCATGTCTTCCCTCCTTCTGGTCGCCCCCTTCCCTCCCTGGTCACGCATCCCCATCATTCTCACGAGTGTAGACTTATGTGCTTAGGGTAGACTTATGTTAGGCACTGAATTGTCTAACCACCCAACTAGAATTAAGCAGGAGTGTAAGTTCCGTTGTGTTATGACATTTCCACTACGTCGATTATAGTATAGACGACAAATCACGAGCCTAACTAAGCATATTAACCTTCCCCTTTCATTTTCTTTACTTATGAGACTTATCTTCTTTGCAATGTTAGACTTCTCATGTAACACAAGCCACAAATTTATGTTAGAGTCACTTAAGCATGTATACACACTAATATGGTTGTAAGAGCTTGGTGGGATTTTTGGAGCCTATTAAACCCTACTTCTCTATTTTATTATGTCCAATTGCATAGCCTTAATTAGTTTCAAATCACTCAGCAAACAGTAACTAATGCACATGAAACTTTATTTCTGGTCTATACTAGACTAAATGAGTTCAACATATCTACTAGGGATTTATTTGAGCACAATTCATAAAGCATGCATTTATTATTCAATAATTATCTAAAAGTGGACCCTTGGGGTAGATCTGTAATTTCTAGGAATAACTAGGGCTACCAAAAATATATGTGACAATACTTGACATAAATAGTACTCAGTCCAAGTTTCATAATTGTTGGAGGTTGTGTACTCTACTTTTATCATTTATTCATTTTTAACACGCATGCACAAACAGGGGTAAGATGGTCATTTCCTACCTAACCATCATACCTATTCTGTAGATCTACTTAAGAGGAGTATAATGCAATAAGGTTTGTATTTTTTTTATTTTTATTTGATTTATTACGAATTTCCAAAGTTTCAGCCGAATTAATAAACATTTAAATGAAAAACCACAAATCTGGGGACCTTTTTGTTATTAACTGTAAACTGCAGGGGATATCTTGCAAAATAAACAAGACTCATATCACTGTTTGCTGGACTTAAACATAAAAACGGAAAACTGGGGGGCTGGATCTAAAAGTTGCCAGCACCCTTCTTCTACCTCTGGACAGAGAGGGGAGCACGGCGCGGTCCCACGTTCCGACGGTGGTACCGGCGCGTGGAGGAGAGGACTTGGAGCCGCATCGGCTCCGGGACGTGTTCTCGGCGACGGGGCTTCTTTCCCCCAAGGCGGCATCGCGAGAGGAGCTCAGAGCGAGAGGGGAACGCCGGTGAACCAAGGCGGTAGTGGTTTGGGCTGCTCGGGGCAGTGCGGGCTGATTCCGGCCAAAGAGGTAGCGGATCGAGGGCGGTGAGGGGTGCGTGGGGTGCATGTGACAACGACGCATCCAGCGGTGCCTTCCTAGCCATGCGAGGAGGTGGCGGATGGGGTGCTCCACGCGGAGGTCGAGCGCACCATGGCGACCATGGTGGGCGGTGCTCGTGGGGAGAGTGGAGGAGGCGCTGTCGGGGGCTGAGGAGCAACGATGATGGTGGAGGCAGCTCGATGCGGGTGTGGGGCTCACGACAGCGGGGTGAGGGAAGGCTGTTGGGGTGATGGAGCAAGCTCGTGCTCTGGCCAGCATCAATGGCAACCGCGTCCGCGTTCTTGGGAGGGAGAGGCAGAGCGGATGGGGGAGAGGGAGAGTGAGCGAGGGAGGGAGGCGAGTGAGGCGGGGCTCGGCCTCGCTTCGGCTTGAAGCAAACGTCGTGGGCAGGGCAGCGTGGGTGGCAGAGCAGCCTCACTGCGTGGCCATGGTGGCCAGGGCGCGGCGCGCTCTGGTTGGGGAAGGAGAAGGGTAGGGGCGCAGGTGGACCGGGTCTAATGAACCGGGGTCAATGACCGGTGGGGCCAGGTGAGGGAAAAACGAACTAGAGCGTGTGAACCGGGTGCATGGACGGGGAACTCTGTGGGGCCCACTGCTTCTGGTGTCTAGCGGGAATCCGAGGGCCCTGCCAAGTGGGACCCGCATGTCATAGGACCAAAAATAAAAGGAAATTTGAAAAATGGAAACAGGGTTGTTTGACCAGGGAACCAGGTTTCTGAAATTTGATAAAATGAGCACCCAATTGGAGGAATTTGGTTAAGGTATAAATACAAGAATTGCTCTAAATTTACCCCTCTACAACTTTGTTATATACCTTAATACTATGTTACGTATAAAATTATGGTTTAGATTTGAATTTGATTAACATACCCCGGTTTGACCAAAATAATACACCAGTTGTGAAATTCTAAAAACCCATTTTATGTTCACTTTCATACAAGGAGTTTTATACCAAAGTTGTTCATAATTGCTTGAGCTACAACTTTCTCAAATAGAGTTTTGCAAGATTATGGATGTAGGTCAAAGAAAATTTGAATTTACTAAGCAGGTCAGATTTGGGCAGATTTCATGTGCTGACAGAAAAAGACCTAAAACACCATACAAACCTTTATGCATGTCACTACTCAAAGTACCAAAGTTATTCCTCGTGAAATTCTCCACAGGTTTGGTATAGAAAGTTTGGCTTAAATCACAATATATTTTGAAATACAAACATAGATGTGTTTAGAGATTGGGTCAAAATGCAGGTTTACTCCATGTAGAGTATTTCTTGTTTCTAACTTTTGAAGCATCAAATAAAGTCCAATCATTTTAAAGTCAGATGCATTTGAAAGGTGATAAGTTTAATTCATTCTATACAATGGAAGATTTTGAAGTTGTATAGTCAAATCGAAATTAATTTCAGAATGAAATTTGAGAAAGAGTGTCGACCCTAGACTTAGCAAAATTTCGTGAGTGTAGGCTATCTGGGTTTGGTTGAACTTTTGGGCCCCTTGACATCTGATTTTGAAAATGGTAAAAATAGCATATTTGAAGACAACATCTTAAACTAAAACTTTTGTATTTGATGTCTTGCATGAAAATGTATAAATGTCTAACTACTCGACCAAGCAACGCAACGTTTTGCATATCCAACTTGAAATTTTTTGACTTAGTGGTTTTCTAGCCTGGTTATTGTTCATCTCTAAGCATGATTAAGTCCAAATCCTTGATTAGCACTAATACAATCACGTGTCAAGGCTTTTGAGATGCTAGGGACATTACATTAAGTTAGTGTTTCATCGTCCTTCATGCTCGGTGCCCCTGCTGTCCAAATCAACAAGCATGCCTGTTTTGCACACGCGTTTCCCACCAAACCAAATGGGTTATGGGCAATCCCTTTAGTACAAATGTGTGTTACATGCCTACACACAATCTCACAAAGTGGTGCAGTAATTGATGCTGGTTGGACAAGTTTATAGTGACTTTTGTTGCTTGTTGTCTAGTAGTCCACCGATTTCAGCACGCATACTGATTAACAAATCGATGTTCCCCAGTGATCCAACAATGCTCTTGATGCATCTTCTGGTCAAAGTGTGTTCCTAGGAACCCTCTAGACTATACCAAAATACCACCATCGTACTCTTTAACCATGACCATAATATTAAGACTCCATTTGACAACTCCACCAATACCCATCCCATGAACAGTCTTCCTTAGCAAGTTTCACATGGTCTATCCATTGCCGTCAACCACCTCACCAAAGCCTTGCTATGAGTCTTTGTTGCTTAACCCATAATCTACTCATAACACTCATAAGCCATTTGACAAACATCAAACTTAACACAAACTCTCATCATGATGTTTTCCATACACTACCTAATCATTTTGTTTTTACCCTCGTATTTGTCATCATGAGCCTATTCTTGTTTAACCATATTTACCTTGTTAATCATTTTGTTCCAATTGTTGCGCTCTCATGTTAGTAGTAGCGATTAGCATTCTTTTTATGCTCTTTGTCAAATTATTTGTTTGTATGGTGTATTGTTCTTAGTTTCCTTTATTTATTGTTTTAGTTAATTGTTTGCGCTGGGGATCAACGTGTATGAGAAGCAGCAGCAAGAGTACTTTGAGGAAGGCAAGTATAACATGAACAACACCTAATAACCAAATATTCATTGCATATGCATGTGTTAATCTTGTTTGCCCATAAGGATCTTATCTTAGCTACTTTTATCCGATATCTACCTTTTGGGATGCATGTTGGCTAAGTTTTGCTAGGTGCTGCATGAACACATGTATCTTTTGTTAATAATTTGATTTAAGGATCTATGCAGTATAATTGTTGAGCTTGACCCTCTGTTCTGTGTGCTTGAGAAGTTCATGTCTCATTAAAATATGGCTTTTTAGCAACATGGTTTAGAGGGCATGATCAATGTGCTTAGTGGTTTTGTTCATAGCCACTCTCCATAAGGACTGGTTTGCAAAGCGACAACCTAGGACAACAGTGCTACCATTAGATTGGTATGGGATGGTCTTGGCTAATTAATTAGGTTATTTTGGTTTGGAAGTAACTTACTTGCGGGGCAAGAGGGGTGGTGAGCTTCTGTGGCCCTCGCGTTGCTTGGGTTGGGTGTGCTGTGTGCTTCTCCCCTTGAGGCTTGCTCCACCGTTGCGGAACCTGAATCCTTAGCGGTTACACCTTACCAATGTGAGCTTTGTAAAGGCCTCATAGTGTGCTTGCTAGTCATCTCATCTAAGGCAATGTGATGAACATCTAGCATAGCTCACGACTTGTGGGTAAAGATGCGCCACCTCTAGAGAGTGTAAAACTAATATATCAGCCGTGCTCACGGTTATGAGAAGTCCAGATCCTTCATGCTGATTAGTGGTTCTCAGTTTGGTTTGGGAGTTGGTTTTGATGTTAATAATATTGACTAATGTTCTTTATGCAATATCTTGGGTTAATGGTTTATCTACTCACCTTAGTAAATAGATGATAATAAAACTTAACCAAATAAAAGCAATTGCAATGAGTCAGCGAACCTTAGAGCCTCATGGTTCATGTTATGCTTGTTGAGTACAGTTGGGTACTCACGCTTGTTTCCTTTCAATTTTTCTTTTGTTTGGAGGATACCCAACCGTTGCTCAAAAGATGAAGGCCTAAAGGAATACAAGCGTAGGTTCATCGAGTTCTAAGCGAGCGACCCCCAGTTGGCTTCCCTGTGGATGGCTTGGAGTTGTAGAAACACTTCCGCTACTCTATGTTAAAGACTTGATGTCTTATGTAATCTTGCTTAAACGATATGTAATAAAGTATTATTTATGATATCACGGTTAATTGTCTCTATATGTGTGAGATTAGATCCTGGCACACATATGGATTTGCTTTGGTTTTGTCCGTTGGAAACCAAGGTGTGACAATTAACCCAAAGTTATTGCATAAGGAATTAATCAACATTATTGATATAGTAAACCATCTCCAAACCATAACCAAGAAATCCACAAATCACAGGGAAGGGTCTGGGCCGCTCATAACCGTGAGTACGGCTGACATACCAATTTAACACTCTTGAGAGGTTGCGCATCTTTACCCACAAGTTGTGAGTTACGCTAGGAGTTCATCACATTACCAAAGATGAGATGAGTATCAAGCACACTACAAAGCCTTTACAAAGATCATGATGGTAAGGTGTAACCGCTAAGAATTTGGGTTCTGCATCAGTGGTAACCACCAAAAGGGGAGAAGCACATAGAGCACACTCAACCCAGGCACCGTACAGACCACAGAAGCTCACCTCCCCTCTTGCCCCATAGGTAAGGTACTCCCAAACCAAAACAATCCAATTAATCAGCTAAGCTTGTCCCATTCCAGCCTTGCCGTAGCACTATTGTCCAAGGTGGTCGCTAAGTGAACCGATCCTTTACAGAGAAACCCGCAAAAGCACTGAGCACATTGCCCAGGCTCCCTAAACCATGTTGCTAAAAAGCATATTATTAAAATGGACATGAACCCTCAACACCGCAACACGAAGAGTTAAGCCCAACAATTAAATTGCGTAGAACCATTAGTCAAGATTAATTGACAAAAGGACATAAGTCCGCACTACACCTAGCACAACTTAACCAACATGCAACCTAAAAGGTAATATACTAGATACAAGATTGGCTACAGTACAATCCTTATGGGCATACAAAATTAAATGCACATGCAATGATTAAAAGGTTATTCGGTGTTGTTTGTATTATACTTGCCTTCACCAAAGTTTCCTTGCTGCTGTTGCTCAAAAGCTTCTGGAGGTGGCTCTTCGGACTCAACGGGCTGCTCAACGTCGACCCACTATCATAGCACCATACACGCAACCAGATACACACATACATACAAGCAACGGCAAAAAGATAAGAAACAATACACCATCACATAAAAACAAAAAATAAAACAGGTTTAAAATTACTCTACACATTGTTACGATCACACTAGCGCAAGAATCTTTGAAAACGGGTTTAAAATAGAGAAGATATGAGCTTTTGAATTCTGTCAGGAACAAATCGTAAATACATTTCGAAAACCATGGTTTAAAAAGATAAAAATAGGGCCTACTCACTATGGGCTTCGACTGCGAGTTCATTTCTATAAAGCAGAGGGGTTCTTTATGAGAGCCAATGGACTGGCTCCATTGCCTCTGGAGTGAAGAGTGATTGTCAACAGAAGCCAAAGACCTAGATAGACTTGGGCACAAGACCTCCGATGGACAGAAGGCCCTTCGATGGACTGGATGTAGATGAAGAAGAAAGTCCTCCGAAGGAATAAAGGCATGCTCGGTGTCTGTCGGCCATGGGAGTTCGGTACATGGAGGAGCGGCACGATGAAGGCAGGAGTAAGTCCTCTGAAGGCCTGCGAGGCTACCCTGATGGACAGGGGATGCCGGGCGCCACTGCGGTGCTCCAACCCGAATGCGTGGCGCGAAGACATGAGAGAGAGGCTTTGGTGGCTTTAGCTCAAAACCGTCAACCAAGCTACCCCAAGCCTTGGTGAGTTGGGCCACGACTCGCCAAGATAGAAAAGATGGACAAATCCAGCCCAGGGAGAGACTTCCTAAAGTTTCCCGATTTCTAACTTCAAAACCGGGGGCGGATCACGGATTGGACTACTGACCACATGGAGAATGTCCGAGGATAGCGTGGAACTTATGAAGATCATGACTTCATCGTGGTCGTCCATCCCGAAATATCCTGTAATCTTTCGTTTGAGTCCTTAGGGTTTGTCTAGTTGTAGGGACCTAAGTGCAAAGCTGTCTAAACAGCACTTGGGTATAAATAGGTCCAAGGCAGGTCATTAGGGTGACCCTTGGCTGCTAGGATTAGTTTTTGCTTTGTGATTTTTGTCCTTAAGCCTTGAGCTCCATTGTTAGGGAGGTTAGAGTAGGATTTAGCCTCCTAATCAGGAGGGAAGGTGAGGGTGGTTGCTTGGGATGAATTTTTGCTTGTATGCTGAATCTTTAGACACATCTTGGGCACTTAATCAAAGCAAATTTGTGCAGCAACCATATGTTCATCCCCTTCCTCTCTCTCTTTGGTTTTTGGGTTCAATCCTTAGCTTTTGGGTGTTTGTGTTGGCCAAGCTTGAATCTCTTCTCTTGCTGGTGCTTTGGACTTGCTAGGACGTGGAGATCATGACTTAGTTCATCTCAATCCTGCTGGATTGCCGCGAGCAAGTTTCCTTTGTGTTTTCCCCTTTCTTGCCCAAAGATTGCCATCTCACGAGATCTGAAATTCCCGCTGATCCCTTGATCATTTTGCGTTGATCTTTTGGGAAAAGCTTTGGAATAGGGTCCAGATAGCCTGTGCAAAATTTTGTGAAGATCGGACAAGATTTGGTCTGGTTTGGGTTGGAAAAACCCCAGTCTGCAACTCTACCGGACAGTCCGGCAGAGGCCACCGGACAGTCCGGTTCCACCGGAGAGTCGGCAGCGCCCACCGGATAGTCTGGTGTGAGGCTCTGCCCAGGCTGTGCTACCGGACAATCCGGCAACAGGCACCGGATAATCCGGTCCCACCGGACAGTCCGGTGTTGGCCACTGGATAGTCCGGTCCTACCAGGGCGCTGCAGTGTTCTTCCCACTTTGGTTTTTCCGCTGTGATTCTGCTTCGGATTTTTGCATTCCCCACTTTAAGACCATTCTCTTTGCTTGCTGTGAGTCAGTGAGACGCATCTCGGTGCGGTGAGTGTCGTGTGGCGGTTTTTGCAAAGTTCGTCGCCTCGGTGCCATTCTTGGTCGGATCTTATGTTTTCTTGCATTGGTGCGTATCCTCACAATGGACGGCACCCTTGCGCTGCTAGGCACGTATCTGTTCAGTGGACGAGTGCCTAGTTTTGGTTTCTCTTGAGCTTTGCAGAGCACCTTCTTGGGGTTGTGATTTTGAGTTTTTAAGTGCTCCTATTCACCCCTCTCTAGTCGCACATCTCGGTCCTACAATTGGTATCAGAGCCGGTTAGGCTTCTTCATACCTTTATCGGTGAAAAACCAGTAGCGACTATGACTCACTCAGGGACGATTCTAGTCCTTGGCTCCGATGGCTACTCCTACCGGAAGGGTAGGATGAGAGCATTCTTGCTTAGCTAGGGCCAGGACATATGGGATGCTACTCAGAGTGCGAACTTTGTGGTGCTTCCAGTTGCTCAGTGCACTACCCCAGCGATTGTGGCTCCGCATGAGGCGATTGCCAAAGCTATTAACTTTCTCTTCTCAGGACTTGGTCCGGTTGATTATGAGAGAGTGAGCCACCTTGAGACTGCCCATCAGATCTAGTCCCTGCTGAGTGCACACCATGAGGTCACTACTACTATCAAGGGGCGTCTCGTTGAGACTTACAGGCACGAATATGAGAATTTCGTTCAGAAGCCTGGTGAGTCCATCGATGACTTGTTTGGTCATTTTCAATCGATCATCAACAAGTTGCGAGTTAACTCCAGCCCTTAGAGGATCCCATACACCGATCATCAGCAGGCTGTCAAATTGCTGTATGCTTTGGATAGGAAGATATGGGAGATCAAGGTTAACTTGATCATCGAGTCTGAGGCCTATGACACGATTGGAGTAGAGGCTCTTTACAGCAAGCTCAAGGACACAGAGGTGGATTACAAGTTGAGAGATTCTCTCACTTGTACTGGCTCCAAGAGCCTGGCCTTGGCTTCTCCCTCCATTAAGGCCGCTACTAACCCCTAGCTTCACAACTTTTCGTTTTCTGCTCTTATGTCTGTTACAGAGGAGCAGTTAGCGTCACTTGGGGATGATGAGCTTTGCCTGGTGTCTAGCTGCATTCAGCGCACCTACGACAACCAAATGAGCAAGAAGAGGGGTGACAGGCCCAAGTGCTTCGAGTGCGGAGAGGACGGCCACTACATCGCCGAATGCTCAAATAAGCAGAACGACTACTATAAGAAGGGAAAGAGCCACTCCCGCGACTCCAACAAGTACCACTCATTAAGCACGACTACGGCAAGCATGACCACACCAAGCACCGCTCCGACAAGATCAAGAACTTCAGGAAGGCTTTCAAGAGCTACCAAAAGGATAACCGGAAGCGGGACAAGGCTTTCTTCGCCGAGCTTGCTGGTCTATGCGGCGGATCGTCCTCCTCCTCCTCGTCTTCGTCAAGCTGAAGCGATGAGGAGATCGTCACCAAGCGGGACAAGAGGAGGGACCAAGGCAGTCCAGCTGGACTCTGCTTCGTCTCCACCAAGTCCAAGCGCAAGCACAAGATGCATCGGAGATCCTTTTGCTCTGTGGCGCTTGAGGACAAGGATGACAAGGGCAACGACAATGACTCCTCCGATGAAGAGGTAACTCCTGAGCAAGCTGAAATTCTTAGATGTTGGAGGCAAACAGTCGTGAGTTGAAAGCCGAGGATAAGATGTTGGACAAGGTAGCCAAGAAGCTGCAGAAGCAGAAAGCCAAGTTGGCTGATGCTTTAGCTAAGATAGAGAGGCTGAAGAGTGTGCGAGCCCAGCCCAGTGAGCTTGAGTGCCCTACCTATGAGACTTTGATGAGAGATCTCTGTGAGCAAAAGAGCAAGTATGCTCATCACGTAGAGGAGATGGATAGGCTGAAAGTAGAGTTAGGAAAGCTCCAGTCTAAACTGGATGAGCCTATTTTGAGTGATGAGCCTGAGTGTGAGATGTGCCCTCACCTAGCTATTGACATAGCTGAGCTGAAAGTGAGGTGTGAGGGACAGCTCAAGGAGTTGGAGGAGCTTAGGGCTAGACCCACGCTTTTGTGTGCATGCATGATCTGTCCTACTTTGAAGAGTGAGCTTGAGAAGTTGAGAGCTGACTTTGAGGTGCTGTCAGCACCCCCTGACACTTGTGAGAGCTGTCTCACTTTGACGTTGATGTTGGTGGATAGGGATGCCACCATTAAGAAGTTAGAGAAGTCTGCTCCCTCTTTTCCCTCTCTAGACTGCCCCACTTGTGCTACCCAGACTTTAGTTCTGGAGGATCTGAGAGAGGAGAAACATTTGGTTGATGAAAACAACCGTTTGAGAGAGGTGCTCAGTTGGATGTATGCTAGAAAGCCCCAACTAAGGATGATTTTAGAGAGCACCAAGAGAGCTGAGGGTTATATGAGTGGACTTGGGTTAGGAGAGTGCAGTACTTCGGGTGAGAAGAAGAGTTCCCCAATTAAGCTTAAGACTGCCTCTCCTCAGCCTAATCCTATTGTTGATGGAGTTTACCACGAGCCTCCCAAGGCTGCCCCAAAGAAGCAGTTTTGGACACCCAAGCCCTCACAAGCTAAGCTGGACAGAGTAGCGACTGAGATTCTCAAGCCTCTAGTAAGCAAGGAGAGAGTCCAGCAGCCTCTTCTACCCAAGGCTACTCCACCTAAGCCCAAGGCTCAGCCTAACCCCACTCCCAAGAGGCCTGTCTACCACTATGACTTTTGCCAGCGAAATGGCCACTTGGAGGAGTTTTGCTTCAGGAGGAAGCGAGCCGAGAGACAGGAGAATGCCTAGGGGAACCAAGATCAGTTCTACCAGGGTGGTAGGCAGGATCCTTCCCACCGCGGTGAGATGAGAGACATCTTTGTTCATGGTGAGAGAGGAGGCGGCCTTTAGGCCCATGCTCCAGTTGGTGAGAGACGCTTTGTCGGTCGAGCTCCTAGTCGTTTTCAGCACGGCTATGGACCTCGTGACCGAGGCTTTGGAGTTAGAGGATTTGAGAGCTCACGCTTTGAAGGTCATGGGTACCCAGATAGACGTGATGCTTACTTTGACTGTGTTTACCCCACTTTTGAGTAGGTGGCTCGGCACTGGTTCAGCAGTTTTACTAACCCAGTGCCGGACCATTTGATCACTCTCGCTTTCCTTGATTTTGCAGGATCGAGGCCTGGAGGACATATGGATCATGGACTCCAGATGCTCTAGGCACATGACAGGGCACTGCAGATTGTTCTCCAGCCTCAACCCCGTGAGCACCAAAGAATACATCATATTCGGGGATAATGGTCAAGGTAAAGTGTTGGGTGTTGGTTCTGTTGCTCTTTCTGGCAAGCTTTCCCTGAGAGAAGTTGCTTTGGTGAGGAATTTGGGGTTCAATTTGGTTTCTATCTCGTAACTTCTCAAGGAAGGGTATGGGGTTCGCTTTAAGGAGGGTTCTTCTCGTGTGCTTGATGCTAAGGAAAACCTTGTTTATCGGATTTTGCCCTATGGGTAGGTTTTTAAAGTTGACCTTGCATCTATTTCTGGCCCTCCTTGGTGTTTGGTTGCTAGTCCTTCTACTGATATTTTGAGGTGGCATAGGAGGCTTGGCAATTTGAGTTTTGATCTGCTTGCCAGGTTGAGCTCGATGGGTCTGATACGAGGATTGCCAAATTTGAAAGCAGAAATGGACTTAGTGTGCCACCCCTGTCATCATGGCAAGATGGTTGCCGCTTCCCATGCACCTGTCAATCAGGTGATGACCTCTTACCCGGGAGAGCTGCTGCATATGGACACGGTTGGTCCTGCTCGGGTACAGTTAGTCAGTGGGAAGTGGTATGTGCTTGTGGTAGTAGATGACTTTTCTCGCTTTTCGTGGGTCTTCTACATGGAATTCAAAGATGAGGCTTTCGGTTTTGTTCAGGATCTGGTCTTGAGGTTAAGGAATGAGAGTCATAAGGCCATGAGGGCTATTCGCAGCGACAATGGCGGAGAATTTCGTAACTCTCGTTTTGAAATATTTTGTCGTGACCTAGGTCTTGATCACCAATTCTCGTCTCCTTATACCCCACCTCCGAACGGTGTTGTGGAACGAAAGAACCGCACACTTTTTGAGATGGCGCGGACGATGCTTGATGAGCATAGGACTCCGCGACGCTTTTGGGCTGAGGCTATGAATACGGCCTGTTACATTGCCAACCGCATCTTCCTATGAGCATTCTTAGGGAAGACTTTGTATGAGCTACGGTTTGTTAGGTAGCCCAGCATCAAGCACCTGCGTGCATTTGGCTGCAGATGCTTTGTGCTCAAAAAGGGGGGATTCGGACAAATTTGAATCTCGCTGCTTGGATGGTATTTTTCTTGGGTACGCCTCTAGCTCTAGAGCATATAGAGTGTGGATCCTTGATACCAAACAAGTGGTTGAGACTTGTGAAGTTTCCTTTGATGAATCTAGCCTTGCACAACCCCTGCATTTGAGCTTTCAGGTGATGATGATGAAGGCGCTGCCATCTTTGAAGATGAGGAAGGTGAAGTAGATGATGGTGATGCAGGAGCCACTACACCGGCTACAGCTCCTGCCCTCTCTGCTACGAGCTCTGAAGATGAAAGAGGACCCTTGCCTACGGCTTCCTCCTCGTTCTCCCGACTGCAAGCTCGAGCAGAGGCTGGCCCCGCTGAGGACGCAGGGGAGGTGACCTCCGAGATTGTTCCATCTCGGCAGGTCCAGCGAGATCACTGTCTAGACAGGATGATTGGAGATCTACACCAATGTGTCACACACTCTTTGGTTAACTCTCTAGCCTTCTTCTGCCACTCCGTATTTGTTGCTTCTTTCGAACCCCGGGATGTGTCACATGCATTATCTGATCCTAGTTGGGTGAACGCCATGCATGAGGAGTTGGAGAACTTTGAGAGAAACCATCTCTGGAATTTAGTTGAACCTCCACCAAACCGCCACCCTATAGGAACCAAGTGGGTCTTCAAGAACAAACAGGGTGAGGATGGGATGGTTGTGAGGAACAAAGCGAGATTGGTTGCCTAAGGTTTCTGTCAGAAAGAGGGGAAAGATTATGAGGAGACCTTTGCTCCTGTAGCTCGTTTAGAAGCCATTAGAATTCTGCTTGCTTTTGCTGCCTCTAAAGGCTTCAAACTGCAGCAGATGGATATCAAGTTAGCCTTACTAAATGGTTACATAGAGAAGGAGGTATATGTAAGACAACCTCCTTGCTTTCAGAGTGCCAAGTTTCCAGACCGAGTGTATAAGCTGAGAAAAGCCCTTTATGGTATGAAGCAAGCTCTAAGAGCTTGGTATGCTAGGTTGAAGGCTTTCCTGCTCAAGTCTCGGTTTGTGATGGGTTCAATAGACAAGACCTTGTTTCTATTGAGTCGTGGTGGTGACACTCTTCTAGATCAGATATATGTTGATGAAATTATCTTTGGTGGTTCATCTCACGCTTTGGTGTCTAAGTTTGCTGAACAGATGAGCAGTAAATTCGAGATGAGTCTCATGGGTGAGCTTCAGTTCTGTCTTGGGCTACAAATCAAGCAAGGCCCAGAAGGAACCTTCGTATATCAAGCCAAGTACACAAAGGACATTCTGAAGAAGTTTGACAAGGGAGATCTCAAGCCTATGGCTACTCCCATGTCAACACAAACCATGCTTGATGCAGATGAAGAAGGGGAGGTTGTGGACCAAAGAGAGTACCTAGGGATGATCGGCTCACTGTTGTACCTAACGGCGACCAGGCCAGACATTTAGTTCACGGTCTGCCTTTGTGCGCATTTTCAGGCCTCGTTGAGGCTCACACTATCAAGCGGTGAAGCGCATCTTCAGGTACCTGAAATACACTCCTGAGCTTGGTCTTTGGTTCGCTTCAGCTTCGATGCTCTCTCTCAGAGGGTATTCTGATGCTGACTTTGTGGGTTGTCGGCTGGAGTGCAAGTCTACTTCCGGCACTTGTCAGTTTCTCGGTTCTTCTCTTGTCTCTTGGTCCTCACGCAAGCAATCTAGCGTAGCCACTTCCACCACAGAAGCTGAATACATTGCTGCTGCTAGTTGCTGCTCCCAGCTGCTTTAGATGAAGTCCACCTTGAGTGACTTTGGTCTTAGTTTTAGGATGATCCCTTTCCTAGTAGACATAGACTTGATCCATGTGGAGACTGAGAACCATTTGGCAGATATCTTCACCAAGCCCTTAGAGCTTAGCGTGTTTGCTCGCTTGTGTGGGGAGCTTGGTGTTTGTTACCCCTTTTAAGTTGGGGTAACTTTGTTGTAGTTTAGGTTTTGTTTTGTCTTTTCCTTTTCTTTGCTTTTCCTTGTTTTTCTTGCATTTTGTAACATATCATGCATTGCATTGTAACATATACATTTTCACTTACACTAGCACTAGAGCTCCTCTGGTATGACGAGTTAGTACTTGCTTGTGCTAGATTGTACAGTTGCTTGCATGATCATGGTTGGCTAAGCTCCTTGAATCTGTCTAATATCATTTGTGAGCTAAGTCATTTTTGTTTCTTGAAAATGAAAAACCATGATCACCACTTGACTTGGCTACCTAGCATGTATAGAAATGTTGAATGCTATGCTATCTTTTCATGCTTGGATTTGCTAGTCGTATGCCTTTGTTCAGTTGATGCCTCAGCATTTTTGACACCTTGCTTAAACCTGAAATCTGAATTTAAACTGTGTACATGTGTGTCTTATGAGCTGAAATGAAAAGATCCAGGTGGGTTCACTTGTCACACTGATCTAGTTTGAGATAGCTCACCTTTACACTTTGGCATGAACTTGGACTAGGCTGTGTATGACCAAAACCTTGTCTTAAGCTTCTGATGGTTCTTTGAACCTAGGCTTGGCATTGGTTGGTAAAAAGTGGCAAAGACAAGTGAATAACCCCTAGCATATGATCTGATTTGCTTGAAGTTAAAAATTGCTAAATCTGAAATCTGCAAGCCTCTAAATTGCTTATGGCCTGTTGTATATGCTTTGGTTGAGAGTAGCACACCTTGTATGTCTTGCTAGCAAATTGATGTTCATGCCTATCTTGCTAGATGCTATTCATGTTGGTGATGCTTTCTTTTCAACAATCCTGAAAAACATGCTCCTCATCTGTATAAGATAGATTCAATTGAGCTTGTTTGCATGCTTCCTTGCCCTCACTTGCTCTGTATGCTAGAACTTGTATCTACTAGTTTTTCATCCTTGCTGAGCTCTTCTTGGTACACTTCCTGCATTTCATAGCATATTTTGAGGGGGAGTTGTCCATTTCAGGGGGAGTTGAGTTCTATGAACCCTTGATGTGTCCATTGTCAACAAGGGGGAGAGAATAGATGTTGACCCTTGAGGGAGAGGTGGACCAAGGGGGAGAACTCTGTAGAGATCTAGTTGAGGGGGAGTTTGAGCTTTTAGCATGCTCTTGCATCGGTGCATTGAGCCTTTTGCCTCTTTGTGGAGGAGCCGATGCTTTGCCTTAGCATGACTGTGTTGAGCCAGTTTGCCTCTGTCTTGAGGGGTCATTCTTTAGTTTGATCGACTGCGTTGAGCGGTTTCGCTTATCTTAGGGGGTCAATTTTTGGTTTTGTTTCTGTTGTCTCAAGTTGCCCTTTTATGCTTGTGTTTGGCTTTTGGGCATCTTGAGCAACTTCTTCTTTTCTTCTTTCTTTTCGGTTTTACACTTTTCTTCTTATATTTGTTCTATTTCAGGTTATAGGTAGAAGGTGTTGACAATGCACTCATCAAGTGGAGATGGAGAGCCAATGGACCGGCTCCATTGCCTTTGGAGTGATGAGTGATTGTCAACAGAAGCCAAAGACCCAGATGGACTTGGGCACAAGACCTCCGATGGACAGGAGGCCCTCCAATGGACTCGAGGTGGATGGAGAAGAAAGTCCTCCAAAGGACTAGAGGCATGCTCGGCCTCTGTCGGCCATGGGAGTTCAGTACATGGAGGAGCGGCACGGCGACGGCAGGAGTAAGTCCTCCGAAGGACTACGAGGCTACGCCGATGGATAGGGGATGCTGGGCGCCACCGCGGTGCTCCAACCCGAATGCGTGGCGCGAAGACGTGCGAGAGAGGCTTTGGCGGCTTCAGCTCAACACCGTCAACCAAGCTACCCCAAGCCTTGGTCAGTTGGCACACGACTCGCCAAGATAGAGAAGATGGGCCAAATTCGGCCCAGGCAGAGACTTCCTAAAGTTTCCCGGTTTTTGACTTCAAAACCGAGGGTGGATCGCGGATTGGACTATTGGCCACGTGGAGAACATCCGAGGATTGCGTGGAACTTACGAAGATCAAGACTTCATCGTGGTCGTCCGTCCTAAAATATCCTGTAATCTTTCATTTGAGTCCTTAGGGTTTGTCTAGTTGTAGGGACCTAAGTGCAAAACTATCTAAACATCACTTGGGTATAAATAGGTCCAAGGTAGGACATTAAGGTGACCCTTGGCTGCTAGGATTAGTTTTTGCTTTGTGATTTTTGTCCTCAAGCCTTGAGCTCCATTGTTAGGGAGGTTAGAGTAGGATTTAGCCTCCTAATCATGAGGGAAGGTGAGGGTGGTTGCTTGGGATGAATTTCTGCTTGTTTGCGGAATCTTTAGACCCATCTTGGGCACTTAATCGAAGCAAATTCATGCAGCAACCTTGTGTTCATCCCCTTCCTCTCTCTCTTTGGTTTTTGGGTTCAATCCTTTGCTTTTGGGTGCTTGTGTTAGCCAAGCTTGAATGCCTTCTCTTGCTGGTGCTTTGGCCTTGCTAGGGCGTGGAGATCATGACTTAGTTCATCTCAATCCTGTTGGATTGCCACGAGCAAGTTTCCTTTGTGTTTTCCCCTTTTTTGCCCAAAGATTGCCATATCACGAGATCTGAAATTCCCGCTGATCCCTTGATCATTTTGCGTTGACCTTTTGGTAAAAGCTTTGGAATAGGGTCCCGATAGCCTGTGCAAAATTTTGTGAAGATTGGACAATATTTGGTCTGGTTTGGGTTGGAAACCCCATGTTTGCGACTCTACCGGATAGTCCGGCAGAGGCCATCGGACAGTCTGGTTCCACCGGATAGTCCGACAGCACACACCGGATAGTCCGGTGTGAGTCTCTGCCCGGGCTGTGCCACCGGATAGTTCAGCAGCAGGCACCAGATAGTCCAGTACCAACGGACAGTCCAGTGTTGGCCACCGAATAGTCCGGTCCTGCCAAGGAGGTACAGTGTTCTTCCCACTTTGGTATTTCCGCTGTGATTCTGCTTCGGATTTTTGCATTCCCCACTTTAAGACCATTCACTTTGCTTGCTGTGAGTCAGTGAGACACATCTCAGTGCGGTGAGTGTCGTGTGGCGGTTTTTGCAAAGTTCATCGCCTTAGTGCCATTCTTGGTTGGATCTTAAGTTTTCTTGCATTGGTGCGTATCCTCACAGTGGATGGCACCCTTGCACTGCTTGGCACATATCTATTCAGTGGACGGTGCCTAGTTTTGGTTTGTCTTGAGCTTTGCAGAGCACCTTCTTGGGGATTGTGATTTTGAGTTTTTAAGTGCTCCTATTCACCCCCCTCTAGTCACACATCTCGGTCCTACACTTTAGCAAGAATACCCTGGCTGACCGCAGTTGACCGGCGCTGACCAGTCACCGAGCTCGTGGGCCGCTGGATCTAGATCGTATGGCCAGTGTTTGAAAGAGGGATGGTCATCGGTGGCGACCAAATCCGCGATGGCACATCGCCAGAGTGCACGCAAATCTGCAAATGTTGGCGCGTCCTGTCATGAGGTTTGTCCAAAGAGGGAGAAAAAGGTGCGGCCAAGCTCACCGTGGGGCTGAGGAAGGCCAGAGGGCAGTGGCTTAGCCTGGAGATGGACGACTGTGATGGGGGAAGATCGGGCTCAAGGAATGGCGACTGCGAGGGGCTTCCCACATCTAAGAATGGATGTACTTGCATTGGAGTGCTCCTGCGAAGCCGAGGAGAGGGTCAAAAAGGGGCGAAAAGACCACCGACAGTGGCAAATTTGGAGTGGCGGTGGCTCACCATGCGAGTTCCGATGACAGGGTTGGCGGCGAGCGTGACCGCTAGGTCTAGGGTTGGGTGCGGGAGCAAAAAGAGGCACAATAGTGGAACTAGTAGGCCCCTTTATATATCAGCGGCATGAGTCCGAGCAAGCCTCGAACGGGGGATGATGGCGCGAGTTCACCTGGGTCTGACTCGACTTGGACTCAAGTCCACATCGACTCTTCGTGGAGTCCGCTTCTCGCACGCGTCGAGGAGGGGGCGCTAGTAGGCGGGCCGAGGCTACTAGCGGCGCGGGGCATGGTCAGAAGGGAGGGTGCGAGTGGAGTTCTCGGACGGAGCTAGGAGATAGAGCTAACAGGGTGGTGCCATCCATTAGTGGCTCAAGGCACTGGGCCACAAGATAGAGAGAGAGGGGAAGGGGCGAGGGGTGGTTGGGCCCCGCCGCTCGGTTGATCGAGCTGGGCCACGGTTTGGCCCAAGAGGGAGCGTAAGCGAGCCTATGGAGGCAGGCTAGGGTGGGCTACTGATCAGGTCATCTACCCTTTCTCTTTTTTCCCGTTTCTTTTCTGAATTTTATTTCGAGAAGGAAGTAAAAGCTCTGTTGATTCAAATAAATTTGAACTCGAATCCTTAAGCCATCCAAACAGAAAAGAATGCACCAGCATCAATGCACAGCCTGGTTGATCTACGATATATTTTAGTCACTTGTTCAACAAAATAAATAGTGAAAATGCAAGGCTAGGCATAGAAAACCTTAGAAAATTAAATAAAGCATGTTAAAGTCATAGAAAAATGCTGAAGTTAAAATTAGGGTGTTACAAACTTACCCCCTAACAAGAATCTCACCCCGAGATTCACATGGGTTTGTTAGCAAAAAGATAAGGGTAGGATTCCTTTAGCTCATCTTCTTGTTCCTAGGTAGTCTCATCCTCTGTATGATGGTTCCACTGCACTCGGCACATCTTGATCCTTTGGTTTTGGGTAACTCTTTCTAACGTGTCAAGAATTTTCCACGGATGCTCCATGTAAGTCAGGTCCTTGTGTACCTCTAAACCCTCTAGTGTGGCTTGCTCCTCGAGGACTCTCAAATACTTCTTCAACTGAGAGACATGGAATACGTCGTGCACGATGGACCGGCTGGGAGGCAACTCCAAATGATAAGTGATGAGGACATCACTCCTATGATTATGCAAGGGCCTATTACAAGAGCACATGCAAGACAATTAAACCAACACGTGAGCTCTTTCCTAAGTGCTCGTACATATACTTCTGAGGATGGTATGCTACCTAATGTTATGGTTAACTATATTGTACTTAGGAACTTAGGAGAGGACCATGAAGGCCTTAGAGAACAACTTGGACCAGGAAGAGGGCAAGAAGGACGTCCAAGTAAAGATGGAGGCCCAATTCTACTTGGACTCGACTTCCTCGGCCTCTAGGACCAGTCATTAGTAAAATCAATGCCTAGGCTACAAACGGACTCCGATTTTGATGATCCACATATGCCTGAAAATATAAGAAGATAACCTTTCCAATGCCTCCAGTATGAGGTCATTTGGAGTTTGGAGTAATCGGGAATTCACGTCACAAGTTAGAGATCAGAATTTGTCTAGGGGCTGTTTCCCCTCTTTTTGGGCTGTTGGCCCATGTATCATCTTGGAGTCCATCATAGACGCATCTAGGCCTTGTTGGTCGACCTAAACTCTATATAAATAGTAGCTGCCACACAAGTTAGGGTTTGGGTTTTGCTTAAGAGTATTCTGTCGAGAATAGTTCGTCGTGTATCTGTTTGTGAAACCCCAACTTGTGCAACTCAATTGAGATTTTTGTTCTTCCTCGTTCTTGTTGGTGTTCTTCAGTTGCATTGCAAGAATGGTAGCCTTCTTAGTGAGGTCGATTGCGCATGTCAAGTGGTCGATAACCATCAGAGCAGTGGTGTCGTGATTGCAAGGATTCGAACCTCTGGCTCGGAGCCTTCATCACTAACGTCGAGTCTCCACCACTAAACCGACGTACCTCACAGAAGATAGGGCTTAAACCTATCAATTCGTATCAGATTCCAGGTTGCGGTAAGGCCAAGGTAACACATACTGCACATGTCCATTTTTCTATTGGTACATACCATGACTATGCAGATTGTGATTTTGTTCCCATGCAAGCATGTTCTCTTTTGTTGGGTAGACCTTGGGAATTTGATACTAATGCAACCCACCATGGTAGAACCAATACTTATACATTCATGCATAAAGGCAAGAAAATTACGTTGCTTCCTTTGTGAAATTGTGAAATGTGATAAGGCCATAGATGAAACTGCAGAACGTGATAAGGCTTTAGCTTCTGACAATCAGCAAGCATCAAAATCTGTTGTGCCCTTTAAAACTAAACCATCCATACCATCTACTAGTTCTCCTGCTATTAAGTTAAAGGGTGGTGCTATGCTTGCTATAAAATCTGATCTTGCTGCTTGTGCTTTCGATGATGCTTCCGGCTATGCTTTATTGTGCAAGAGGGTCCTATTTTTGCTTGATGATATACCTCCCTCGTTGCTGCCTGCTGTTGCTAACCTTTTGTAGGAATTTAAGGATGTTTTCCCTGCGGGAAATTCCACTGGGATTACCACCATTGCGAGGGATTGAGCATCAAATTGATTTGATTCCGGATGCCACTTTGCCCAACCATGCTGCATATAGGACCAATCCAGAGGAGACTAAGGAGATTCAAATACAAGTTCAAGAGCTATTGGACCATGGGTACGTATGTGAGAGCCTTAGTTCTTGTGTTGTTCCTGTCATTTTGGTTCCTAAGAAAAATGGTACGTGGCGTATGTGTGTTGATTGTAGAGCCATGAATAATATAACTATTCGTTATCATCATCCTATTCCTCGCATAGATGACATGCTTGATGAATTATGTGACTCTGTCATGTTTACCAAAATTAATTTGCGTAGTGGCTACCATCAAATTCGAATGAAATTATACGATGAATGGAAAACTGCTTTCAACACAAAGTTTAGCTTGTATGAGTGGTTAGTCATGCCTTTTGGGTTAACTAATGCACCTAGCACTTTCATGCGCTTGATGAATGAGGTTCTTTGTTCTTTTATTGGAAAATTTGTTGTGGTTTATTTCGATGATATTTTGATCTATAGCAAATATTTGGAGGAACATCTCGATCACCTACGTGCTGTTTTTGTTACGCTACGCGATGCGCACTTATTTGCTAACCTTGAGAAGTGCACCTTTTGCACCAATCGAGTTGGTTTTCTTGGCTATGTTGTTACTTCACAGGGAATTGAAGTGGATGAGACGAAGATTGACGCCATTAGGAGCTGGCCTACACCGACGACTATCACACAGGTGCGTAGTTTTCTTGGTCTTGCAGGTTTTTATCGGCACTTTGTGAAATATTTCAGCACCATCGCTGCCCCACTTAATGAGTTGACGAAGAAAGGTGTGATGTTCCATTGGGGTCCAGCACAAGAAAAATCCTTCAACACATTGAAAGATAAGTTGACACATGCACCTCTTCTACAACTTTCGGATTTTGGAAAAACTTTTGAGCTTGAATGTGATGCAAGCGTAATTGGGATTGGAGGTGTGCTTCTACAATAAGGTAAACCTGTTGCATACTATAGTGAAAAATGGAATGGGCCATCTCTTAATTATTCGACTTATGATAAAGAGTTATATGCTTTGTTGCGTGTTTTGGAGACTTGGCAGCAATATCTTTGGCATAAAGAATTTGTTATCCATTCTGATCATAAATCTTTGAAACATATTAGAAGTCAAACTAAGCTAAATAAACGACATGCTAAATGGGTTGAATTTATAGAGTCATTTCCATACATCATTAAGCACAAGAAAGGAAAAAAATGTCATTGTGGATGCTTTATCTCGTCACTATACTATGTTGTCACAACTTGATCATCGCATCTTTGGTTTAGAGACCATAAAAGCATTGTATCCTGCTGATTTGGATTTCAAAGAAGTTTTTGAAAATTGTAGAGACGGAAGAACTTGCAATAAATATGTGCTGCATGATGGACTACCTTTTCGAGCTAACAAGTTATGTGTTCCAGATAGCTCAGTTCGTCTTTTGTTTTTTCAGGAGGTGCATGGAGGAGGATTGATGGGACATTTTGGTGTGAAGAAAACGATGGACGTGCTGGCTGCTCATTTCTTTTGGCCCAAATTGAAGCGGGATGTTGTTGACAGCACTTAAGCATGCCAATCCTTATATTGCAAGCGTACAGTATCGCGGTAGTTTTTCCCCAGGATGAAGTATCTCGGGTTTTGTCAATCCGGGAATAATTATGTTTAAGAAACTATCTATCTAATATTAACCAAATATCTAATTCTAATAGATCTAAAGCAAGCTTTAAGAGATGATTAAGACTACTCTAATTATATCTTACTTAATAAACTAAATATGTTCTAAACAGGGTTTAAACTATAGCATAAAACGATAGAACCAGGGTTAGGCTAAAAATGTGGAAACGATAGGTTTAACATGGCAAAAGGATCCACAAGAGATATGAGACAAACATCCTTCATACTAAGAACAACCTTGAAACTAGATCTAATCATAAGCATAGAATAAACATGATCATGAATGTCAAGGATCTACTCGAACCTTTCCCCGGGCTCTACTGTCACTGGAAACCAGGTAATCGACGAACTAGCAAACCCTAACCATCTCTAAACATGAGCAGATTCAATCAACTAATTAAAGTAAAAATATCTACTAAAAGAATGTGAAAACGTTAAATTCAGCCGAAAAACCACGTTGGAATTAAGCATTGCAAAGATATGGATCATAAGTCATGTATAAACAAGAAGCTAAGTCTAAAAGACAACCTTTATTGATCGAGTAACAAGGTTTTATCATAGTATCGAAGAAAGTACAAGGAATTAATCGAGATACATCGTAAACTTTGAAGCATAGTCGTCGGGATGAACTCGACGAAGAACATGTCGAAAGATGAACTCAAGACCTCCTTGGGAAGCGCTTGGTCGGCCGATCAGACCCCTAGGGGTCAGCCGACCGGCCGGCTTCCTGCCTCCTCTTGCTTCCTCCTTTCGCCGAGATGTACTTCTCACCGAGTTGAACATTTCTCTCCCCCGACCTCTGCCCTAGACTCTCGACTTGTAATGAATAAAGCGGTGGTGCTCTCCCCTCTCCCCTTGGGAGGCTCTATATTTATACTCCGGAGGAAACTCTATACATGGAATCTAATAGGTCGGTTCTAAGAGTCCTAAAACAATTAAAACATCTATTTTCATGTATATCCATGCCTCTAGAAGAGTCCCGGTCGTCCATATCCTTTCTTGGTTGGGGATGAAGTCATCGTTTTGATCCTTCCCGAAATAATCCTTCCATATTCTGTAGCCTTTGGTATTTCGACCATAACTTACACATCTGGAGTCCAATTAATGCAAAATCAGACTCTAAATTGTAGAGCTCGAAGAGATCTATAACTTTGGTATTCAAACTTTATCCATCTGAGGTCGTTAAAGTCCCCAAATTGGGCCCACAAGCTGCTGCTGTAATGAATTTTGAGAAAATTTCAGGATTTAGTCCTTCAATCAATCCTTAACTTTTCAAGACTCTTCTCTTATTGGGCTTGTTCCTCAATTGGCCTTTCCATTAGTCCTTTCTTCAGAGCTTCCCCATAGCATAAATCCTTTCTTCGAGAAATTCTCAAATATCCTCAATTATTCCATATTTTCCTACAAAAATACATATTGCACAAAAACAAAGAGCATTCTCGAAAACGGGGTTATTTGTTAGTAAAATAAGAGTAAATGATAAGATTGACTTTTGAAAAGATATAAAATCATATGAAAATGATCCATAATTTTAGTATATACGAGCGTCAACAGATGTTGAACGGTATGTTGCACGATGCACTACCTACAATAAAGCTAAGTCTCGCCTTAATCCACATGGTCTTTATTTGCTTCTCCCGGTTTCAAGTGTTACTTGGGCTGATATTTCTATGGACTTTGTGTTGGGTTTGCCTCAGACTAAGAGGGGGAGAGATAGCATTTTTGTTGTTGTGGATCGCTTTTAAAAAATGGCACATTTTATACCTTGTCATAAGACAGACCATGCTTCTCATATTGCTGATTTGTTTTTCCATGAGATTGTTCGTTTACATGGGTTGCCAAATACTATTTTTTTGGATCGTGATGCAAAATTTTTGAGTCACTTTTGGTGGAGCTTATGGACTAAATTGGGGACAAAGCTGTTGTTTTCTACTACATGTCATCCCCAAACTGATGGTCAAACTGAGGTTGTTAATCGAACTTAGTCTACTATGCTTAGGGCTATTTTGAAAACAAATTGAAAAATGTGGGAAGAGTGTTTGCCTTATATTCAGTTTGCATACAACAGATCCATTCGCTCTGTCGCAAAGTTTAGCCCTTTCCAGGTGGTTTATGGTTTAATCCTCGTGCTCCTATTGATTTGATATCTTTGCCTTTCGAGTAACCTTTGCATTTGAATGCGCCACAACATGCTGATTTGATTCAAAACTTACATAAAATAACTAAGCATAATATTGAAACCATGAATGAGAAGTACAAACTTGCTGGTAGTAAAGGTAGGAAACAAGTGCTTTTTGAACTAGGTGATTTGGTGTGGTTATACTTGCGCAAAGAACGTTTTCCTGATTTGAGAAAGTCTAAACTTATGCCTCGAGCTGCTAGTCCTTTTAAAGTTCTTGAAAAAATTAATAATAATGCATACAAGCTTGAGTTGCCTGCAGATTTTGGGGTTAGTCCCACATTTAATATTGCAGATTTGAAACCACATTTGGGAGAATAGGATGAGGTAGCGTCGAGGATGACTTCATTTCCATAGGGGGAGGATGATGAGGACATCACTCCTACGATTATGCAAGGACCTATTACAAGAGCACATGCAAGACAATTGAATCAACAGGTGAGCTCGTTTCTAAGTGCCCGTACATATACTTCTGAGGATGGTAGGCAAGCTAATGTTATGGTTAACTATATTGTACTTAGGAACTTAGGAGAGGACAATGAAGGCCTTGGAGAACAACTCGGACCAGGAGGAGGGCAAGAAGGATGTCCAAGTAAAGATGGAGGCCCAATTCTACTCGGAGTCGACTTCCTTGGCCTCTAGGGCCAGTCATCAGTAAAAACGTCGCCTAGGCCACAAACGGACTCCGATTTTGACGATCCACATATTCCTAGAAATCAAAGAAGATAACTTTTCCAATGATGCCAGTTTGAGGGCATTTGGAGTTCGGAATCATCGGGAATTCACATCACAATTTAGAGATCAGAATCTGTCCAAGGGCTGTTTTCCCTGTTTTTGGGCTGTTGGCCCATGTATCATCTTGGAGTCCATCATAGACGTGTTTAGGCCTTGTTGGTTGATCCAAACTCTATATAAACAGTAGCCACTGCACAAGTTTGGGCTTGGGTTTTGCTTACGAGCATTCTGTCGAGAACAGTTCACCGTGTATCGGTTTGTGAAACCCCAACTTGTGCTACTCAATTGAGATTTGCGTTTTTTCTCGTTCTTGCTGGTGTTGTTCGATTGCATTGCAGGAACGATAGCCTTCTTGGTGAGGTCAATTGCACATGTCATGTGGTCAATAACCATCGGAGCAGTGGTGTCGTGATTGCAAGGATTCGAACCTTTGGCTCGGAGCCAGTCATCACTAACGTCGAGTCTCCATCCCTAAACTGACGTACCTCACAGAAGATCGGACTTAAACATATCATAACTACTTCACCTTTCTACTCTAATATTTTAAACGGCCCAATGTATCTTGCTGCTAGCTTCCCTTTCATATTGAACCTGGGGATTCCTCTTATCAATGACACCTTCAAGTACACATGGTCATTCATTTTGAAAGTCAGGTCCCTCCTGCGAACATCGGCGTAGCTACTCTGCCTGGATTGAGCGAGTCTTAAATTCTCCTGAATGATCCGCACTTGTTGTTCCACATCCTGTATTATGTCCAGTCCAAATACTTGCTTCTCATCGGTCTGATTCCAAAACAATGGAGTTCTACACCTGTTGTCGTATAGTTCTTCAAATAGCATTTTCTTCAAACTGGCTTGGTAGCTATTATTATAAGAGAACTCAGCATATGGTAAGCTCTTGTCCCATCTAGTACCATACTGTATTGCACATGCTCTCAACATATCTTTAAGTATCTGATTAGTTCTTTCTGTCTGCTCATCTGTCTGTGGATGATAAGTTGTGCTGAATTGAGTTTTGTGTCCAATGTATCATGCAACTACTCCCAAAATCAAGAGGTGAAGTGTGAGCCCCGGTCAGATAAGTGTAGGGTAACAGGGTAGGCTGCCATAGCATGAAAATGATTTTCAACTACCGTGTAAGACACAGGAACACGTACAAGCAAGAGATCATAGATAGTTACCACTAGACGCGCAGTGCAACAGAAGATGAGTCGAAGAAGCCGAGTGCCGAGTCGCGCGCTGAGTCGATCCAGTGAGAAGAGTCAATCCTGGGTCACCCAGCCGATCTCGATCATGAACCACTCAGCTGGCCTTGCAACCAATCGGCTGATGAGCGTAGCAGTCATAGCAACGCCTCTATGGTATCCACACATACGAGAAGGCGATGCTGAGTTTTGGAGTGCTCCAACCACGAACTTGGTGGCGGATCTTGAGAGATTAGAGTAGGGCACAGCTAGGGTTTCACTGAAACCTTTTCCGCGATGGCTCTCATGCACACAATCAACCGGTACCTCGAGTCGTGCCCTCTCATGCATATATATAGTCTCCGCTAATGGGCTTTTACCTTAAAGGCCCATCGGGATACTACTGCTTGCGGATCAAGTATCCGATACTATTTGCTTGCGAATCAAGTATCCGAGTCCTAACAGAGGTCCAACTGTGCGTACCATACGCGAGCATCCGAGTCAGACCCGATGGGTCGAGTCCCGATTGGACTCAGCATCAGCTCATACCAGAGTTGATACGACTCAGAGTCGGACCCAGAAATTGCCGCGCGGGCACATCTCCATCAACCTCCCACTTGCCTAGAGGCAATATCCTAGTGTCACAGTCCCTTAAGTGTGTGACCCTGTAGGTTCTCATGCAGTGGGCCATGGCGAAAAACCCTTCCTCAAGCCTATCGACCAACAACGGCGCCTAGCATCACATGTTGACCCCCGAAAGCACAATGATCATATCAACCGAACCTTGATATACAACTCATCCTATATCCTTTTGCCACACGACGCCAGTCAGACCCAAGGCGAGATTTGTGCCACCCTTGTTTAATAGTCCGACTAATTTCACTCGTTAATGGTGGATTACTAGACTAACCATTAGTACAAATGTGATTAAGCATTAATCACATAGCACAGCCATGCATTTTCTAATCCAGCCACCTCGAGGAGCCCAGAGGCAATCTCTCCCGTAATGTAGGAGGGGCAAATTCCATCTTGATCAACTCACATCCCAATCCATGTTTCGCAATGCACCCGAAAGTTACTTTTATAACTACCCAGTTACGAAGTAGCGTTTGGTAACCCTAAGTACACCACTACGCATAGTGAGAAACAATGGTAATCTCAGGTCAAAGGATTTAGCAGGTATATCAGTCGAGAGCGCTTGATGGCACATATAAGCATAACACTCCCAGCAACGTCTCGGAGTGAGTCAATCTAACACCATGTTCTCTAACATCTGTTCACATCATTGATTTGATATACAATATCCATGATCCATGAGACATAATCATCAATCAATCCATGTGCTAGCCCTTGAATCTTTACTGTCCCATGTAAAGATTTTAGGCTAGGAACCATTCAGAACATGGCATTTAAACAAGAGTCTCACGAATGAGTCGCACACTCGTTGATCCATTGTTCGCAGCAGCATGTTCATGGAACAAGTATGAATAACATTTATTCGAAATAAAACATAACAAATTCTCATCCCACATACACTAGAGTCAACTCAGGTATCCAATACCCATTGCTTTTGTGTGTGCCTCAAATTTAGATTGTGGGAGAGGCTTTGTTAATGGATCAGCTACATTTAGATCTGTGTGCACTTTACATATCTTCACATAACCTGTATCAATAATCTCTCTGATCAGGTGTTATCGCCTGAGTATATGTTTGGATTTTTGGTGTGACCTAGGTTCCTTAGCTTGTGCAATGGCACCTGATATTATCACAGTAAAGGTCCAATGGGCACGAAGCACTCGGAACAACACACAACTCAAAAACAAACTTTCTGATCCAAACTGCCTCCTTTGCAGCTTTCGAAGCTGTAATGTACTTGGCTTCTATGGCAGAATCGGCTACCGTATCTTGTTGAAACTCTTCCAACTAACTGCTCCACCATTGAGGCAGAATACAAATCCAGCTTGTGATCTATTGTCGTATTTGTCTGTTTGGAAACCAGCATCGGTGTAACCCTTTATAACAAGCTCTTCCTCACCTCCAAACACTAGAAATGCATCCTTAGTCCTTCTCAAGTACTTAAGGATATTCTTTATAGTAATCCAGTGACCTTCACCTGGACATGCTTGGTATCTGCTCGTGACACTCAGAGCAAAAGGAAACATTAGGGTGAGTACATATCATGGCATACATGATGGATCTGATTGTGGAGGCATACATGATCTCACTCATTCTCTTTTGCTCATCAGTAGTCGACGAACACTGAGTCTTACTCAAGATCATGCCAGGAGACATGGGCAAGAAACCTTTCTTGGAATCATGCATGTTGAACCGTTTCAACACCTTGTCAATATATGTACTTTGGCTTAATCCAATTAAGCGCATGTATCTATCTCTGTATATCCTTATGCCCAAGATGTAAGCTGCTTCTCCCAAGTCCTTCATCGAGAAACTCTTTCTCAATGAGTCCTTCAAAGCTTCCAACATAGGAATGTCATTTCTAATCAACAATATATCATCTATATATAAGACCAGAAAGACTAGTGCGCTCCCACTAACCTTCTTGTATACACAAGGTTCTTCTACATTTTTTATGAAACCAAACTCTTTGACCACTTCATCAAAACGTAGATTCGAACTCTGAGATGCTTGCTTGAGTCCATAAATAGACTTCAAAAGCTTGCATACCTTCCCAGCATTCTGTGGATTGACAAAACCTTCAGGCTATGTCATGTACACATCCACACTTAGGTTTCCATTAAGGAAAGCCGTTTTGACATCCATTTGCCACACTTCATAGTCATGATATGCAGCAATCGCTAGGAGGATCCGGATAGACTTTAGCATGGCTACAGGCGAAAATGTTTCATCATAATCAACACCTTGAATCTAACGAAAACCTTTTGCCACAAGCCGTGCCTTATAGATGTGAACATTTCCATCAATGTCTATCTTTTTCTTGAAAACCCACTTGCACTCGATAGGTCATACCTCATGAAGTGGCTCAACCAAGTTCCACACTTGATTGTCAGCCATGGATTTCAACTCAGATCGCATGGCCTCCAGCCATTTCTCAGAGTTGGGTCCCATCACAGCTTCTTTGTAAGTCTTAGGCTCATTGTTGTCCAACAAAAATACACCATGCCGACCCATGGTGAGGAACATGTATCGGTTGGGTGCACGATGTGCCCTCTGTGACCTACGCAGGGCTAATGGTGTTTCAATAGAGTGCTCAATGCTTGACTCATCCAATTGGAAATCAGTTGGATCAGAACCATTCTCCAGTGTTTTTCGAACCTCTTTGAGTGGCACCTGGTTCTGACTGGTTTTATCTTTCAAGAGAAACTCTTTCTCTAGAAAGACACCATTCCGAGGCAACAAACACTTTTGCTTCCTCCTAGTTATAAAAATAATATCCTTTGGTTTCCCTATGATAGCCACAAAGTAGCATTTGTTCGACTTAGGATGGAGCTTGTTAGACGTCAGACGTTTGACATAAGCCTCACAGCCCCAAATTTTAAGGAAAGACAACCTGGGACTCTTCCCAGTCCATATCTCATATGGTGTCTTCTCCACAGACTTTGATGGAACTCGGTTTAGTGTAAATGCAGCAGTTTCTAGAGCATAACCCCAAAAGGACAATGAAAGATCAATCTGACTCATCATCGACCTCACTATATCCAACAAGGTTCGGTTCCTCCTCTCGGGCACACCATTCCATTGTGGCGTTCTGGTTGGAGTCAGCTGTGGAACAATTCCGCAACTCTTCAGATGGTCATTAAACTCTTGGCTCAAATATTCTCCACCACGATCCGATTGCAGGAATTTTATCGTCTTACCTGAGTGATTCTGTACTTTATTCTGATACTGTTTGAACCTTTCAAACGACTTAGACTTATGTCTCATTAAGTAGATATAGCCATACCTACTAGAGTCATCAATAAAAGTAATGAAATACTGAAAGCCGCCTGTGGCCACTGAGCTCATTGGGCCACATACATCTGTATGTACAATGGCCAATAACTCGGATGCCCTCTCACCCTAAACAGTCAAGGGTGCCTTTGTCATCTTGCCAAGTAAACAAGACTCACATGTCTCAAATGATTCATAATCAAATGAGTCGAGTAGTCCATCTTTATGGAGTTTCTCTACACGTTTCTTGTTAATATGGCCAAGGCGACAATGCCAGATATAGGCAGGATTCAAACCACTCGTCTTGAGTCATTTAGCATTAGTGTTAAGAATTTGCTCATCCTCAAGATCAAGAACATACAGTCCATTCACTAATGGACAGTGTGCATAGAGCATGTTATTCAAATAAATAGAACAACACTTGTTCTTTATTATTATCTCATAACCACCATCCTCCTCCAAACATGAAGAGGATATAATGTTTTTGCTCAATACTGGAATGAAATAACAATTATTTAACTCCATCACTAATCCTGAGGGAAGCGACAAGTGATATGTACTGGCTGCCAACACAGCAACCTTTGCTCTGTTGCCAACGCGCATGTCCAACTCGTCCTTCGCAAAACTTCTAGTCTGTTTTAGTCCCTGCAACGATTTGAAGGTATGAATCATCGATTCGGTATCAAATACCCATGATTCACTAGGAGAAGTTGCAAGATTAATTTCAATGACATTAATACCTGAAGTGGAAGTCTCACTTCCCTTCTTTTTCTTTTCTTCCAGGTAGTTCTGGCAGTTCCTCAACCAATACCCACTGTCCCCATAGTGAAAGCACTTGTCCGAGGGAGAGGGACCAGCCTTAGGCTTAGCATCAGTCTTAGGCTTTTGGATCCTATCCTCAGCCTTACCTTTGCCCTTGCCCTTGCGCTTCCTCTTCTTTCTATCCCTTTGGATCATCACCACATGAGTTGCGGTCTTTTTGATGCTATCCTCGGTAGTTTTAAGCATCCCATGCAACTCAGTTAGAATCTTATCCAAGCTATTCATATGATAATTCATAATGAACGGCTCAAAACTAGGAGGTAAAGATTGGAGGATCACATCCGTCACAAGCTCTGGCTCAAGCTCAATACTAAGTCTGTTGAGTGTCCCGATGTGACCAATCATCTTGATCACATGAGGGCTGACCGGACTCCCTTCAGCTAGCTTACTACCAAATAAGGCCTTCAAGGTGTTATACCTCTCAACCCTTGCCTGGCTCTCAAACATGGCACGGAGCCCTTCAATCATATTGAAATGAAGCTCAGGGGACATTGTGGCAAGAATTTGACAACCAACGTCAAGCGAGTCATTGTAGTGCTTCTGATAAGCTCTACGTTCAGCAGCAGTAGCACCAGCCACAAGATCCTTAGGATAGGGCTGCTCAAGAACATATTCCTTTTTTTCTTGCTTGAGAACAATTCTCAAGTTTCGATACCAGTTTGTAAAGTTTGTTCCAGACAACTTCTCTTTGTCAAGAATAGATCGCAAATTAAAGCCAAAACTTGGAGTAGGATTAGCGGCCATGATCAACTACAACAGGAACTAAATATGCAAAGTTTTAGCACAATGCTTTATGTAGATCTTTTATTAAACAATTTAACAAAAGATGCTCCCACTATATGTTTGCAATCGTATTCCCTTCCACGACACATAGTGGACGAGATCCGCATTTATCAAAGTTCTAGTGAGCTTTGGCATCACTGCTAGAAACTTAGCGAAACCGGTAGACAACCATTATCAATCACATCCTATGTGACTCTAATTTGTTGGGCGACATCACATGTCAAGACATTCAACATCATGTGCAAGGTCCAAATCCGATTTGATAACCTTGTCAAGCAAACCAACCCTGTACGCGTGGATGTCTGACATCCACCCTATTTGATTAAGATAGTTGATGGCACCCTGCTTTGGCAGATCCACCAAACAACAATCGAAATCCTTATAGGTGTAGCGGTTGGAAGGGCATCAAGAATTCTTGAATTGTTCCAAGGGAATCTACTCTAACACATCAAATGCAGGAAAGAATAGGCAGTGATAAAAAAGTTATGGACCATAGATCCAATCTATGAAAACTCATCAGGTTGATCCAATCAAGCCGAGTGCAAGTTTCATCCATGTGTATCGCATCGCCTCATCCAATGAACCAGTGCAGATAGCGTGTAACAGATCCAATGAGTTACTGTGATGCCCTAGGCATCTCCCAAGCATTATTATGTGCATATTTTTGTCTAATTACTTTTCATAAGCATCATTGCATCTTATACTAATGTGCATCTAAGTAAACATGGTGAAAGTAGCTAAGTGATGCATTCAGTTTCATAAAAATCCTAGGGAAATTTAGGTAGAACTTCTTATACAAAACTTGTAGGTCTTAAGGTGGTAAACAACTTTGTCAATTAGAGCTTGGATGGAAAATGGGCTTAACTAAGTGCAAAGGGACTTTTGGTGTTACCCAACAAACATACTCCAAATCTGGCTTGTTTAGAATTCTTCATTTTTCTATAACCTAGAGTCCTTTTAATGCAAAGGTCCAATTGGGAAAGTTTTGGGTTATGAAATCTTGAACAACTTTGTCAAAAAGACTTTTGGGAGAAAATGGCTAGAAATAGGACTTTTGAATTATCTAAGGAAAATAGTTCTCAGTCCAAACTGAGAGCTGACAGTTAAACTCGAATTTAAATCAAACTTAGAGCCAGAATTTGAAATTGGTGCTTTTTACAAAGTTGTAGATCTCAAAAGGTACAACATTTCCTTCAATTGGGCCCTTTTCAAATTCGGCGCGTAAATTGGTCAAATTTGCGAAAATCAGAAACCTGATTAGTTGGTAAAAGGGATTTTCCTTTTTCGGAATTTCTTTTCTTTTTCCGTCTCTATGCCAGGTGGGACCCACCCGTCAGGTCGCCGCGCCAGCGCATTTCATCGGCTCCCTTGCTCCGTGCACCCGGTCCATGCGATTTGTTCTTCATTAACGACCTTGGCCCCACCTGTCAGAGTCACTGGTCCATGGACCCGGTTCACCCGCGCACCTCCCTCTTCTCTCCCCGCCCGCGCGCGCCCACGCGGCGCTGCGCGCCGAGCAGCCGTGGCCACGCGCCGGCCTTCCCAGCCGCCGCGGCCACGCACCGCTGCCGCGCGCGGACAGCGCGCACGGCGCGCCACCGAGGCGAGGGCAAGGCCGACCCTATTTCCCGAACCCTCCTCCACGCGCTCGGGCTCTCTGTTCTTTTCCCCTTTCGACCTCGCGCGTCCGCCATTGACGGAGCTCGCGCGAGCTCGCCCCCGGCCACTCCTGCCCTCTCCCGAGCTCAACCGTCACCGCGCCGAGCTTCGCCGCCCTCGACTCTACCTTCCCGCCCAGACCGTGTCGCCCGAGACCCTTCCACCCCGGCGTATTGCACCGCCGGACCTCGCCGGCCAGGGGCGCTCGTCGCCGTCCCTCCCCGCGGTCTCCCCCGCCGTCTGAGGTAGTGGATAAGGTTTCCCGACCTCCTCTCTCTCTCCCCGACACCTCGCGGCGAGCTCCCATGCCCCGTAGGGCCGGATTGCCGGCGCGCCACCGGAGCTCCTCCTCCTGTCGCGAGGAGGAAGACGACGGGAGGAGGGAGATGGAGTTTTTGCGCTATCGCCCTTCTAGTTTAACAGTTTTATGTTTCTATACAGGGCGCTGTACGCTGAGTCTTGTAAATCTTACGTACAAGCCCCTGAGGTTCTGAAATAATCACAATCTAGCCCCTGGTTCTGTTGTTTTTCATTTTAAATTGATTATTTCGACAGAAATCTTTGAAAAATCCTAGAAAATTCAATAAAAATCAGAAAAATACCAAATCAGTTGCATTGAAATCCTTTTGAATAGATCTGTCTAGGGAATATGATGGTTGAGTAGGAAAAGACAGTTTTGCCCCTGTTTTTGTGCAAGCATGAAAAACCTTTATAAATAGGAAATATGGGTAAAATGAACTCCAAAAATTGTGAAATTTGGACAGAGGCCTTATTATTCTGTGTAGGCTCTGTATAAATTTTGGAAGCTCAAATGTTCACTGTTAATTACTATTTTGCCCCTACATGTGATTTTAGCATAGAAATAAATGAGGAAATGTTGTTTATATGGAAATTAGGCTCTACATAGATATATGTACTTTATTTGTGCTCCTTATAGCATAAAGAGCTCACTTTTGAAATGGGATGCCATGCATGTCAAAATTAGTTAGTGTTTTGAAATTGATAAGTTCATGCATGTTTAAAAATTAGTAAATAGAAAATATAGATTAAATGAAGGTCAAAACTTCTAAATTTAGGGCAGCAACCTTGCTAGTATGACCTAGGCTTAGTATAAGAGTTGGTAGCTTGAATGCTTGCTATATTATCCTTACCTAGTAGTTAAGCCTATAGTGAACCATGAAAAAGAGTTCTGGATGATAGTAGACACCGGTCTTTCCGCATAAATCGATGCGATTCAGTCACACCCCCACGTTGTTTTATGTGACAAGATAAGCTATCTTAGGTGATGGCTTGTACGATTTCTTAGAAGTTAAACAAGCTTTATCACGAAAATACATAATACTATTCCATAACCCTTGCTTTCTTGCGTTGCACTAATACAAGCTCCAATTGCATCATGTCATGCATATAGAGTCCGCGAACGAATAACCACCGCCGAACCAGCCCGACACAGAGGAACCAGAAGAGGAGTTGCACCAGGAACCAGAGGGCCAGCAGCAGGAACCCGACTACGCTCCGGAAGAAGCTACTGACCCTAGTGAAGAAGGTAGGCAGGACCATACTCTACCCAGCAAATAAATTATACTTGGTGATTACGCATATGCATTAGGAGTTGCTTGGAACCAATTGCTTCCTGGCCGCCCTGGCCCTAGCACCTATACATAGAGTTCGTAGGACGAGTATGCTTAGAAATTGCTAGGTACGAGTAGACACGAGTGTGTGGACTCGTCACGTAGGTGTTTTCAAAGTCACAAAAAGCTTACAGTTATATCACTTATAATTGTTGCTCATGAAGTAAACGGAGACCGGGCGGAGATTTTATTTTAGTATTTACTATTCGTGATGTCGCACCCGGACTCTGCCCGAGTCGCATAAGGCCCGTCCGCTGTTCGCCTGCTGTTCGGCATAACATTGTTAGAATGCTTAACCGGGAAATGGGACCGGTGAAGTCTTACCTGGGTTTGTCCGAAGTTTTCGAGGCTCCGCTCATCCACTTGCTGGAGGCCGATGGGCCCGGGGGCGCTTGTACTCGAGGGAGGGCTGACCCAGAGAACTGTGGTATCGCTCCTGAGGGGGCACAACCCGGGGGTTAGGTGAGGGCGCTTTGAATCTTGGGACAAGACAGGTGGAGATGGGGGCTATATGTGGGAACACGATGGCTAGTAAGCATATACCCCTGGCATGATAGTTATTCCCGGGAATTAAAATCGATTCGAATCGCTGATGCCCACCAGGTGTGGGAATGCTGATAATGCACACGGGCAACGTAGTAACTACTTAAACCTCGGTGTTTAATACTCATGGTTTTGGAATACCACATGTTTGAATTGAAGTGTATACATTACTGCAAGTTTCAGTTGTGTTGAAGGTTATACAAATGATGAAATCTTACTATTTGTATTACACATGTTACTGTTTAAAACTAAAGGCTAAGGATCCACTTGCTAGTAAGCCGCTTCGCGTCAGCCGTAAGCCAATACCATTAAGACCTACTGAGTAATTAGTACTCAGGGTTTGCCCCCACATTTTGAACGCAGGTATGGAGTTTATGGTGTGCACTTGTGTTGGAGGCGGGGCATGCCCTCATTTAGGATGAAATGACATAAGTGGCACGAGGGCAACATCGGTGGGCTTGATGTTGTTACCTCTAGTGCAAATCTTTTGGTGGTATCGTGGTGACCTTTAAACATATGCTTCCGCTGTGAGAAACTTTCAAACTTGCTACCTTATGACATTATGTTGAACTTGTATTTTATGTAAAAGCTGGTTTGTAATTAAGCTTAATTTCACGCTATTCAACTGCCTGTGATGATGTTTCTGTTGTGGCTCCATCGTGAGTCAGATGTGTATGGTGGCAGTTCCTCTGGGAAAAGGTAATATCGGGGGTCGAATGACTCTCGACGGACGACCGGGTTTAGTTCGGTCTAATCGCACTGCAAGCCAGAGGTGGCAGGTGTGCTTAGCCCGGATTAAATCGGCGGTTCCGCCACAGTTACCACCAATCCATCCAATGAATTGATGCATAGAGCCTATAATAGATCCAATATGTTATTGTGGAACCGCAGTAGATCCAATCTACTACGGTAATAGATCCAATCTATTACAGCGATCTAGATCATAAAGCTACGTACGATCAGCTCTGATACTATTGTAGGGTTACAGGGTAGGCTACCATAGCATGAAAAGGATTTTCTACTACCCGTAAGACACAAGAACACGTACAAACAAGAGATCATAGATTGTTACCACTAGACGCGCAGTGCAGTGGAAGATGAGTCGAAGCAGCCGAGTGCTGAGTCGTGCGCGCCGAGTCGATGCAGCGAGAAGAGTCAATCCCGGGTCGCCCAACCGATCTCGATCAGGAACCAGTCGGCTGATGAGTGTAGTAGTCGTAGCAACGCCTCTACGATATCCACACGTACAGGAAGGCGATGCCGATTTCTAGCATGCTAGCACCACGAACTTGGCAGCGGATCTTGAGAGATTGGACTAGGGAATAGCTAGGGTTTCGCAGAAACCTTTTTCGCGTTGGCTCTCATGCACACAATCAACTGGTACCTCGAGCCATGCCCTCTCATGCATATATATAGTCTCAGCTAATGGGCTTTTACCTTAAAGGCCCATCGTCATACTACTTCTTTCGGATCAAGTATCCGAGTCCTAACAAAAATCCAACTATGTGTACCATACACAAGCGTCCGAGTTAGACCCGATGGGTCGAGTCCCAATTGGACTCAGTATCGTCTCATACCAGAGCTGATACGACTCGGAGTTGGACTTGGAAATTGCCGCGCAGGGACATCTCCATCAATAAGATCCTCTTGGGCATTCCATGCATGCACACAATTCTAGAGACATACAGCTCTGCTAACATGGCACCGAAGTAAGTGGTGTTAACCAGTATGAAGTGAGCCACCTTGGTTAAACGATCCACTACTACCCATATGGAGTTATATCCTTTCTGCTTGCGAGGTAATCCGACAATAAAATCCATAGTGACTTGTTCCCACTTCCACTCTAGAACCTTCAATGGCTGCAATAACCCTGTGGGCCTCTGGTGCTCTGCTTTCACATGCTGATGACCACATGTATCACACATAGCCACATACTCAGCGACTACAAGCTTTATCACATACCACCAGAATCTCTCCTACAGGTCATAGTACATCTTCATGCTCCTTGGATGGATGGAGTACCCTCTATCATGTGCCTCACTCAAAATCAACTTCCTGATGTTGTCCACATTTGGCACACAAATCCGATTTTTGTACCATTAAGTTCCCTGTTCATCCTCCCTAAAGTGGGGTGCCTTGCCCACTTTGAGCAATTCACGAATCTCCTGGAGTTTCTCATCCCGTTTTTGGTGTTTCCTTATCTCTTGTTCTAAGGTTGGCTCTGCTTCAAACATTGCCCCTATACTGTGATGTATGAAACCTAGGCTCAGACTCTCAAACTCTTCACAAAATTCCCGCAGCATCTGGAAACCTAAAGCCATATTAGCATAACTCTTTCGGCTCAGAGCATCTGCCACCACAATAGCCTTGCCAGGATGATAATGTATTTCCATATCGTAATCCTTGATTAATGCTAACCATCTTCGCTGCCGCTTATTCAACTCGTTCTGGGCGAAGATGTACTTGAGGCTCTTGTGATCTGTGTATATCTCACAATGCTGCCCGAACAGGTAGTGTCGGCAGATCTTCAAAGCATGTACCACTGCTGCTAGTTCCATGTCGTGTGTCGAATAGTTCACTTCATGCTTGCGTAATTGTCTTGAACCATAGGTGACCACTCTACCCTCTTGCATGAGAACACATCCCAAACCATCCCTTGAAGCAACGCAATACACTGTGAACTTCTTCTGCTAGTCAGGTAATATTAACACGGGTGTTGTAGTCAGTCAGTTCTTCAATTCATCAAATGCTGTTGGTCTAGCATCTGTCCATTTGAACTCTGCATCCTTCTCAAGTAGAGACATCATGGACTTTGCAATCTTGGAGAAGTTCTCAATGAATCTCCAATAATAGCCTGCTAAACCCAGAAATCCACAAACCTCATTTGGTGTCTGTGGAGTCTTCTAGTCCAACATGTCACTGATCTTGCTTGGATCTAGCGCGACTCCTCCTTTAGAGATGACGTGACCAAGGAAAGGTACTTCATCAATCCAAAACTCATACTTGCTCAGCTTGGCATACAGCTTGTGTCCCCTCAATCTCTGAAGAACTAACCTCAAGTGTTCTCCATGTTCTACTTCTATCTTTGAATAAATCAAAATGTCATTGCTGAAAACTACCACGAACTTGTCTAAATAATCCGTAAACACCTTATTCATCAGATGCATGAAGTAAGCGGGAACATTGGTCAAACCAATAGACATTACTGTATACTCATGCAAGCCATAATTGGTGGTGAAGGCAGTCTTGGGATATCTGAGGGACGGATCTTCAACTAGTGACAACCGGGCCTCAAGTAAATTTTGGAGAAGACGCAAGCACCTTAGAGTTGGTCATACAAGTCGTCAATGCACGACGACGGATATTTGATCATAATGGTCACTTCACTCAGAGCCTGGTAATCCGCACACATTCTTTTTGCACCTCCACCATTCTTTTCTGTAAGCAAGACGGGGAAAGCCAAGGGAGAGGAACTAGGGTGAATATATCCCTTAGCTAACAGCTCATCTATGTTATTTTTAACCTCTTCCTATTCTATAGTTGCCATCCTATATGACCTTTTTGCAATGGGTGCCATACCAGGCAAAAGATCTTTGAGGAATTCAATATCTCGGTCAGGTGGAAGACCTAGCAACTCATATGGGAAAAGATCTGGAAAGTCACACACTACCCGAACACGATCTATAGGTCTAGCCTCCATCTGATGCAAATATCCGGAAGGACTGGTTGCACTGACCTCTACCTTCTGACCGTCTGGTTTTGTCAAATGATTGTCTGACTAGCACAATGAATCCTGACACCCCACTTGGTAAGAGTATCCATGCCCAGAATGATATAAATACCCATGGAATCTGTGACTATCAGGTTGGTATAGAATTCTACCCCCCTTTATGTTGACGTTAACTTTGAGACATACAGTGCTCGCTCTTATCTTTCCTCCAGGTGAGGTAACTAGCATAGATCTATTCATTGCACTTTTAGGTAGGTTGTGTTGCACAACATATGACTAACAAATAAAAGAGTGTGTTGCACCAGTATCAAAAAGTACAGAAGTGGGTTTGGAGTTGACTATGAACATATTGAGTACAATGTTTGGGGATTCAGCTAAGGTTTCTGCTATCACATGGTTCAACTTGCCCTTCCGATGTCCCTTAGTCTACTAGTTCCCATTGGGGCACCCTTGTTGTGGCTACTGCTAATGCCGAGGAGGATTCTGCCTCGAACCTCATTGGCTGGGCAGAATCTTCTCGGGGCAGACGTTGGCATAGTGCCCTCTCTCGCCACACTTGTAGTAGTTATGGACTACTAGAATAGTTTCTTGGTTTGGCACAGGAGAATTGGATGGCCCCTGACGATAAGCCAGATAGGGAGGGTGGGGCTGCTGATTTTGATAGCGCTGACCCTGACCTGTCTGTTGCTACTGGCGCAGCTAGTAACCTTGTAGCTGATAGTACTGCTATTGCTATGAGTAGCGGGGATGAGTGTTGCTGTTGGAGGGGGCAGGGTTGAGCTTCCTTTTCTTTTCCTCCATCTCCTTGGGCTTTTGCTCTGTGGTTTTTGAAGGTGTTGTTCATCGGAAGTAGCTGGAGATTGTTATTGTGGCCTTCTAGGAAGTGTTCTTGTTTATCACTGTCTTCTGCAACCTCTGTAGGAGCGTAGCGGGCAAGCTGTAGAAACTTGTCATGATACTCTGTCACTATCATGTTCCTTTGTTTCTACGAGAGGAACTCCTTCTTCTTCATCCTCATTATGCTCGCAGGCACATGGTGGCTCAGGAATATCTCTCAAAACTGGGCCCAAGTTAAGAGTTCTTTGACCTACTGGCTACAAGACTCCCATCAGTCCAGAGTAGCACCTCAAAGCTGTCCTACTGCATACATGACCCTCTCTTGATCATAGCATTGAGCAATGTCCAGCTATCGCTCCACTGCACAGAGCCAGTCGTATGCCTGTACCAGGTCAACTGAGTGGGAGAAAGTGGTCAGGTGTCCCTTCAGGGAGTCACCACGTCCTTCCCTCTGCTGTTGCGGTGGGTTGGCGTGAGCCTACTGCAAGGCTTGAGTGGTGTTGTTGGCCAGGACCATCAGCTGTATCTGAGTTGGTAGAACTATTCTGTGGTCAGCTGCGGAGGATTGGGCAGCTACGGGCCATTAGCCTGGTTGTCCTCTAGGGCGGCACCTCGGTTCCTTGTGTTCACCATCTGTTAATAGTAATTAAGATAGCATAAGTAAATAGTTGTTGCACATAACCAAGGTGACAAGTCATAGCTGACAGATAAGATAAAGAGAGCAATAGAGTAGATGGCTGTATATGACCCAAGCATTCTATGTTTATTAATTAATTTAATCTTCCTAGTTGTTTATACTGTGGACATTCCCCACAGCTAGACAAACACTCAACCAAAGAACCAAACCAAACATAGTTCACCATGACAAGCATTTACACACCAAAACCTTAACTCGGGTTCAAAACACCAAAACTCAACTGGAATTTACTAAAACAAGATGCACTAACGATGTAACATAAAGGTGACCTAATACACATTAGGGAGGATCCTAGTAGAACCATCTGGGTTGTCCGCAGGGGTCCTCTTGCTTGGAGCGGACTGAGCTGGATCCATAACTGGCGCCTGGGGATGCAGACCTGGTACTCCTGCCAGTAGAGCCTGAAGGTCGACGACTTCCCCGTTTCGGCGATGGAGCTCTTCTGCTGTCTTCTCGTAGAGGGGGCCGAGGGCCGCCATGTACTCAACTAGCGCCTTCAGCTACAAGTTGTCTTCATTTTGGTCAGAAGCTATCTCATGCTCTGTCTTCCTAGATTGATGACGCGGAAGGTAGCTATACTGGGACTAACAGAGAGGAGTGTGGTAGCTGTGGCAGATGGTTCCCAAAGCTTGTCGCGTGACATCTTCAATGGCACCATCCATCATCTCATGGGCTGCCACATAGTAGTGCTCATGCTCCACGGTCACTCCTCCGTGATTGGGGTTGGGCGCCGAGAGACGCACACTGGCGGTCCACATCTGATTGCCGATAGGGTGCAGTGTTTCTTGGGCCCGATAGTCAATGTCATGGGTGGTGAAGTCGATGTTGTAAAGGCACTTGCATAGGAGCTCAGGAAACTTTAGACCGGTTCGGGGGTGGTCATGAATCTTGTGGATCTAGGCAGGGATCATCCTCTCCTCTCCACGGGATGGCCACGTAGTACCACTACTGGGGTGCCACCAATTTTGGCACATGTGGTTGTGGTGGTGCAGGAGTCATTGCTGGCATAGGAGCTGTGGGCAGTGCAGGGGCATTGTCCTTGTCTAAGCTGATGTAGTAGACAAGTTCTTTCGGGTCCTCCTCGTACGAATCATCATCCACATCGATCACTTCAGTCTCCTCCTGAGGTGGCGCTGGTGCTTGGTAGTGTGGGGGAGGCTGCTGTTGCGGTGCCTGCTCCTCATGCTAGGACTCTGGCTACTACTATGACAGGGGTGCAGAGGCATATCATGGTGCTAGTGGTGCGATGCAAGGAAGGATGCACCTGGTCATCACCAGCATCTGTTGCCGCCGGATTTTGACCAAGTCTAGTCGCGCCAAGATGCTAGCAGAAGACCATGATGAAGGAAATGACATGTCTAGGCATATATCTTAAGCTTGGCCAAATATACTGACAAGTGTGTGCCCAAGGTCGAAGCCGAGGTGAAGACATAGGCCTAATCCATGTTGAAGCCCAATTTATTCGCGAGACTAGTTGCCACACGAAAACGGGCGCCCAGGCTACATATAGACTCCATTTTGGGGGTTCTAGATATGGATGGAAAGCTAAGGAGATAATCTTTCCAATGCAAGTGGAATCACTTCCAGATATGCTCATAGTTGATAGGAATAACCAAACCAATGAGACATCCAGAATCTGCAATAATTAATACGGCATGTTTCGGCTAATATTTAGAACCTTTATGAGGATCTAGACCGATGGAACGAAGAGTCCAGATCACGGTGCCTAGTAGAGTCCCTGTTAAGATGTAAACTATTAGCTTAGTAAAGAGTTTGAATCTATTTAGGAAAGGGTTTGCCTTGATGGTCAAGTCTTCAGACTATAAATATGTATCCCTTTGTTCATAATAAACCAACGCAGATACTGCCCTCTAGCAGCGGTGTCTCATTCAATAACGCTCGGTGCATCGCCACCTCTGGCTCCAAGGATTATTCTCTGTAGTTAAGTGCCATGCTGTCCTAGCAGAGTTGTCCGGGTCTGCTAGGGCAGCGAAGCGCTTACCGGATCCATGGTGAACCTTGTACGAAAGCGTTTTTTGTGGCAAGGTTTGCTAGTTATCTCGGTGGATCTCGTAGTTAAGCTTTGCTGGTGATGAGATTCGCTAGTTATATCACATGCTATCAATATGTCTTAATGTTTTGCTCTAGTAGATTGCATTAGGGTTGCTTGGTGTCATAAGTCTAGTCATGGAAGATCTTGTACTAACCGTTGTTGTCGGCGAGATCTACCTAGTTACCCTACATGTTACTAATCTACGATCTTGTCTATGTTTCATGATATAGATCGGTTTCATGTAGCCAAGCTTATATAGCTTCTTTGGCTTCTACGATCCACGACATGACGCTGCAACATGTCCACGCGGCAGTTCAAGAGATCGATATACACTTGGCACCATGCTTTACATGTTTATCTTCTGTTTCTAGATGAACCCCTTTGGGGGTTTAGATCTATGTTCATGCATGTGATCAAAGGTTTCATCCAATTATATGCATAGCACATCAATCTATACTAGTCACATCGTTTAGATCATGCTTTAAGTAGGATTTATCTTCTTGCATCGCCTTATTAATATACTAACCCGCTCGATAGCAAGGAGGAAATCGGCTCGTATGAGCTGATCCACTCGGAGGCCTTAAGTCGATCCCCGAGATGCGGCTGGTATTTTTCGCCCATTTGCTTGTCTATGTATCTATAGGGCGATCCTCCGACCACCACATCCTTCCCGGCTAGAAGGTCAAGCGGGGTGGCACGGCTAAGAATCCAGTACCCCTCTTAGATCCGCTTGGAGGGATCGACCGCAGCAGTAGCGTAGTTCCCATATCCCTTATGTGTCCCTTGCCCGAGCCTGAATGGTTTTAGGTGACAACACATTTTTGGCTTGCCCGGTGGGACCACAATCAATAAAACTGATGAGAAGTCAAGATGGTGTGTACCTTAATAAGCCAATAGGGAAATCGGCTCTTCTAAAAAATATAAATATTTTTTAATCTTCACGGGGGTAGGAAGAGCTGATTTACTATCTACAGCAGCTGACGTTGGGACCCAAAGAATGAGCAGCAATAACAGTGTTGGCTTGCGATGAAGAAATTGTTAGAGAAAGACCACATGAATGTGGCTACATAGGGCAACAGTGGGCAAATCTCTCAGGCGGCGAGTACAAGTTGCATATACAGCTCATGGTCGAGTAACTCTATCGAATGATTACCTCACCAAGAAAGTATGGGACAAGTTCATGATGGGACACAATTTAGTCTGATGAGAAGTCAAGACGACGTACATCTCTGTAAGACAACTGAAAAAATCGGCTTGGATAAAAATATTTTATTATGCTCAAGGGGTAAATGAAGCCGATTTATTATCTACAACAGCCGATGACAAGACATAAAGATTCAAGCAACAGCTGCATGTCGACTCATAAAGGAGTAATTGTTGGAGAAAGAGCATAGCACAATCAGTCTAATGAGTAGCCAGAACATTGTCTATCTCTGCCAAAGTGAAGATGGAGTCACAAACCCAACTCATATTGAATACCAACTTATTCACGATGCCATTTTAGACTCCAAGGATGGGCTACGCAAAAACGGACGCCTAGGAAACATATGGACTCTATTTTGGGCATTCTACATACGGATGGAAAGATAAGGAGATAAGCTTTCCAACCCAACAAGAATAACATCCAAGTAGGCTCAGAGTCAACAGGAATTGCTAAAATAGTGGGGCGTCCAAAACGTGCTACGTCGGGCATCTGCTGGTATTTAGATATTATTTCATCAGGTCATCCTCACGGGTGTGTGGGCAATGCTTGAATGTCGAAGAGATAGCCGATTGAGACCATCAGCTCCTGATAGGTACAAGGTCAAGCAACATTCATATTGGAGGAGATGAGGCCAGTCTACGTGTGATCGGCCAGCGGTGGAGCACACATCTCTTGGCTGCATCAAGATTTCAGAGCTAGTGATTATTGTGCCATCGATTCCGCTCGGGGGGCAGCATACACTAACTCAAGAAAATAAAAAGACCACATGTATGTCACAATCTAGTGCATGCAACAGCGTACATAATGCTATCGGCTATGCAACACAGGGCCACAAGTATAATGTGAGAGCCAATGGACTGGCTCCATTGCCTCTAGAGTGATGAGTGATTGTCAATAGAAGCCAATGATCCAGAAGGACTTGGGCACAAGACCTCCGATGGACTGGAGGTAGATGGAAGTCCTCTGAAGGACTGGAGCCATGCTCGACGTCGGTAAGCCACGGGAGTTCGGTACATGGAGGAGCAGTATAGCAACGGCAAGCGCAAGACTTTCCGAAGGACTGCAAGGCAAATCCGATGGACATGGGATGCCAGGTGCCACTGCACTGCTCCAACCTGAGTACATGGCACAAACACGGATGAGGGCATTGGTGGATTCGCTCAAATCCGCCACCTTACCACCAAGCTACCAGACTCGGCAATTGGGCTCATTCTCACCGAGATAGAGTGGAGTGGGCCGTTCTAGGCCCAGGAAGGAAATCCCAAAGTTACCCAGTTTTTGACTTCAAAACCGGGTGTCGATCGGCGGATTTGGAGTACTGGCTAGGTGGTCGTCATCCGAGAGTTAGCGTGCATCCGAAGAAGATCAAGACTCCATCACGGTCGTCCGTCCCCGAGGAAGTCGAGTCTTTTCTAGTTTGGCCACTACGGGCGTTTCTGTAATATAGGGGTCTTAGTGTAAACTGTGTCTATTAGGCCTAGCCTATATATATACCTAAGTGGCTGGTCATTTAGGTGATTCTTCCACCACTAGAAACCCTAGGCTTAGTTTGCAACCAGCCAAGAGCTTAGAGAGCAAATCGGATGCTAATCTAGGATTTAGAGTCCCTAGGCTAGCACTTTGCAAAAGTGAGAGGATGAAGGGTGGTAGATTGTGAGGAACCTCTTGTAAACTGATTTCCACTTCTAATCAAGGCAAGATTCGTCCCCAATTCATGCTCATGTGTGCAACCATCTCCTTTCCCCTTCTCCAGTTGGATTTTGGTCGCAACTCAAAGGCTTTTGGTGATTTGCTTTGCCCGTGAGTTAATCCTATTCTTTTGGCTCTTTTTGACTTGCTAGAACGTGGACATAATGACTTAGTTCATCTCAATCCTACAGGATTGCCACGAGCAAGTTCGCCTTAAGTTTTCCTCTTTCTTGCTCAAATTTTCCCCTCTTCGCGAGATCTGAAATTCCCGCTAATCCCTTGATCTGTTTGAGTAGATCTTTTGTGAATAGCTTTGGAATAGTGCTAGGATAGCCTGTACAAAATTTCGTGAAGATCCGAGAAGGTTTGGTCAAGTTTAAGAAATGCAAACTCAAAATCCAAGGCTGTTTTCTGGGCTCATCGGACAGTCCGGTGCACATTCACCGTATTGTCCGGTGGACCTAACAGTCTCCAAATGGGCGAAATTTTTAGTATGTTGTTTCCCATGTTTTCCTCAGCCTGTGGTTAAAATTTCATGATTTTTGAATCCCGTTTGACTGGGTTTTGGCAATTTTCTTTGCATCCCTGTCGGACTATCTGGTAGGGCATGTCAGATAGTCCAGTGGTTGCTGTGATTTTGCCCCAAGATTTGGGTTAAGCAATTCCTAAGGGTTGTGTCTTGTTCTAGGTGGTTTTGGGGGTGTCTAGGATCATTCCTAAGGTCTTTAACACCTTACTTGCTAAGAGGTCTTGGTGATCGCAAGGTGGTTCCCTTTGTGTTGTTTGGAGGTTTTTGCTTTGAGTGCTTTGCTTCTTCCGCTGTGTTTTTGCTTTGGATTTGCATTCCCCACTGCCTGACCATACTCTTTACTTACTGTACATCAGTGAGTCGCATTTTGGTGCGGTGAGTGTCGAGTGGCGGCCTTGCAGGTTCCATTGCCTCGGTGACTTGCAATCTCATGATTGTTGAGTTGCTCGTTGTTTTCTCACTTGGTGCGTATCCTTTCAGTGGATGGCACCTTTGTGCTACTAGACACGTATATGTTTAGTGGCCGGTGTCTAGTATCTCTCTTAAGCACCTGTCTTTGGGGGTCGTGACCTTGAGTTTTTAAGTGCTCCTATTCAACCCCCTCTAGTCGCACGTCTCGGTCCTACAATTGGTATCAGGGCCGGTTAGGTTTTCTCATAACTTTACCGGTGAGAAACCAGTAGCGACTAAGGCATACTCTGGGAAGGTTTCGTTTCTCGGCTCATATGGCTATCCCTACTGGAAGGGTAGGATGAGAGCTTTCTTGCTTAGCCAGAGTGAGGACATATGGAATGCTACTTAGAGTACGACTTTCATGGTGCTCCCCGTTGCCGAGCGTACCACACCGGAGCTCGTTGCTCAGCACGAGGCGAAGTACAAGGCAGTGAACTTTCTCTTCTCTGGACTTGGTCCGGCGCACTATGAGAGGGTGAGACACCTTGATCCCGCCCGTCAGATCTGATCCCTACTCAGTGCACACCATGAGGGAATGGTGACAGTTAAGGGTCGGCTTGTCGAGACTTACCGGCGTGAGTATGAGAACTTTGCCCATAAGCCGGGAGAGTCTGTGGATGCCTTGTTTGGTCATTTTCAGTTGATCATCAACAAGCTCTGTGTCAAGTTTGCCCCCGCCGCTCTTCCATACACTGACCATCAACAGGTTGTCAAGCTATTGTATTCCTTGGACAGAAAAGTGCGGGAGATCAAGAACTCTATTCTTGAGTCGGCAGGGTATGACACCTTGGGAGTAGAGGAGCTTTATAGCAAGCTCAAGCCATAAAGGTTGATTACCAGATGATAGATATTCTCGATGGTACTGGCTCTAAGAGCCTGGCCTTGGCTTCCAACTCCAAGGAAGTTGCTACTAACCCTCCCCCCCACTTCATGGTTTTTCATTCTCTGCTTTGATGTCTATGACAGAGGAACAATTGACATCACTTGGGGATGATGAGCTTTGTTTGTTGTCCAGTCGCTTTCAGCGCGCCTATGACAACCGGATGAGCAAGAAGAGGGCCAAGAGGCCCAAGTGCTTCGAGTGCGTAGTGCCTAAACAAGCAGAACGACTACTACAAGAAGGGCAAGAGCCACTCCCATGACTCCAACAAGTACCGATCCAGCAAGCACAACTACGGCAAGCGCAACCATGCCAAGCACCGCTCCGGCAAGATAAAGAACTTCAAGAACGCTTTGAATAGCTAGCAGAAGGACAACCGAAAGTGGGACAAGGCCTTTTTTGCTGAGCTTGGTGGTCTTTGCAGTGGATCGTCGTCCTCCTCCTCCTCGTCTTTGTCAAGCTCAAGTGATGAGGAGATCGTCACCAAGCGGGACAAGAGGAGCAAGGCGGTCCAACTGGCCTCTACTTTGTCTCCACCAAGTCCAAGTGCAAGTAGAAGGTGAACCAGAGATCGTTCTACTCCATGGCGCTTGAGGACAAGGACGGCAAGGGCAATGACAACGAGTCCTCTGATGAAGAGGTAACTCCTGAGCAAGCTGAGATCCTTGATATGCTGGAGAGGAATAGTCGTGAGTTGAAAGCCCAGGATAAGTTGTTGGAGAAGGCAGCCAAAAAGCTACAGAAGTAGAAAGCCAAGCTTGTTGATGTTTTGGCTGAGATTGAGAGGCTGGAGAGTGTGCAAACCTAGTCTATTCAGTTTGAGTGCCCTACCTGTGAGTCCCTCATGAGTGATCTTTGTGAGCAGAAGAGCAAGTATGCTCATTAGGTAGATGAGATGGATAGGCTGAAGATTGAGTTAGGCAAGCTCTAGTCTAAAATGGATGAGCCTACCTTGAGTGAGGTGCCTGAGTGTGAGTCTTGCCCCCACCTAGCTATTGACATTACTAAGCTGAAGGTGAAGTGTGAGGGGCAGCTCCAGGAGTTGGAGGAGCTTAGGGCTAGACCCACGCTTTTGGGTGCGTGCACGGTCTATCCTACCTTAAGGAGTGAGCTTGAGTAGTTGAGAGCTAACCTTGAGGTGTGACACATGTGAGAACTGTCTCACTTTGAGGTTGCAGTTGGTGGAGAGCGATGCCACCATTAGGAAGTCTGAGAAGTCTGCTCCGGTAATTCCCTTTCTAGACTATGACACATGTGCTGCCCAGACTTTAGTTCTGGAGGATCTGAGAGAGGAGAAACTGATCTTGGTTGATGAGAACAACCGTTTGAAAGAGGTGGTCAGTTGGATGTATGCTAGAGAGCCCCAACTAAGGATGATTTTAGAGAGCACCAAGAGAGCTAAGGGTGATATGGGTGGACTTGGGTTAGGAGAGTGCAGTACTTTGGGTAAGAAGAAGAGTGCCCTAGTTAAGCTTAAGACTGTCGCTCCTTAGGCTAGTCCAACTATTGATGGGGTTTACCACGAGCCTCCCAAGGCTGCCCCAAAGAAGCAGTTCTAGACACCTAAGCCCTCATAGGCTAAGCTGCACAGAGTAGTGACTGAGATTCTCAAACCTTCAGTGAGCAAGGAGAGAGTCCAGCAGCTTGTTCCACCCAAGGCTCCTTCACCTAAGCCTAAGGCCCAGCCCAACCCCACTCCCAAGAGGCCTATCTACCGCTGTGACTTTTGCCAGCGGAATGGCCACATGGAGGAGTTTTGCTTCAGGAGGAAGCGAGCTGAGAGGTAGGAGATAGCCTAGGGGAAACAAGATTAGTTCTACCAGGGTGGTAGGTAGGATCCTCCCCATCGCGGTGAGGTGAGAGACCGCTTTGCGGATGGTGAGAAAGAAGGTGGCTTTCAAGCCCGTGCTCCTGATGGTGAGAGACGCTTTGCCAGCCGAGCTCCTAGTCGTTTTCAAAGCGGCTATGGACCTCGTGACCGAGGCTTTGGAGGTAGAGCGATTGAGAGTCCATGTTTTGGAGGTTGTGGTTACCCAACTCGACTCGATGCTTACTTTGACTGTGCATACTCCACTTTTGAGTAGATGGCTCGGCACTGGTTTAGCAGTTTTACTAACCCCAGTGCCAAACCATTTGCTCACTCTCTCTTTCCTTGATTTTGCAGGATCGAGGCCTGGAGGACATATGGATCATGGACTCTGGCTGCTCTAGGCACATGATAGGGCACTGCAGATGGTTCTCTAGGCTCAACCCTGTGAGCACCAAGGAGTACATCACATTCGGGGATAATGGTCAAGGTAAAGTGTTGGGTGTTGGTTCTGTTGCGCTTTCTGGCAAGCTTTCCCTAAGAGAAGTTGCTTTGGTGAGGAATTTGGGTTTCAATTTGGTTTCTGTCTCGCAATTTCTCAAGGAAGGGTTTGAGGTTCGCTTTAAGGAGGGTTCTTCATGTGTGCTTGATGCTAAGGAAAACCTTGTTTGTCGGATTTTGCCCTATGGGAAGGTTTTTAAGGTTGACCTTGCATCTGTTTCTAGCCCTCCTCAGTGTCTGGTAGCTAGTCCTTCTGCTGATATATGGAAGTGGCATAGGAGGCTAGGCCATTTGAGTTTTGATCTACTAGCCAGGTTGAGCTCGATGGGTCTGATCCGAGGATTGCCCCATTTGAAAGCAGAAAAGGACTTAGTGTGCCACCCCTATCGTCATGGCAAGATAGTTGCCGCTTCTCATGCACTTGTCAATCAGGTGATGACCTCTTAACTAGGCGAGCTGATGCATATGGACACGGTTGGTCCTGCTCGGGTACAGTCAGTCAATGGGAAGGGGTATGTGCTTGTTGTTGTCGATGACTTTTCTCGCTTTTCGTAGGTGTTCTTCATGGAGCTCAAAGATGAGGCTTTCGGTTTTGTTCGGGATCTGGTCTTGAGGTTAAGAAATGAGAGTCATAAGGCAATGAGGGCTATCCGCAGCGACAATGGCGGAGAATTTCATAACTCTCATTTCGAAACCTTCTGTCATGACCTTGGTCTTGATCACCAATTCTCGTCTCCTTATACCCCACCTCAAAACAATGTCGTGGAACACAAGAACCGCACACTTGTTGAGATGGTGCGGATGATGCTTCATGAGCATAGGATTCCGCGACACTTTTGGGCTGAGGCCATGAATACAGCCTGTTACATTGCCAACCGCATCTTCCTACGAGCTTTCTTAGGGAACACTTCGTACGAGCTACGGTTTGGTAGGTAGCCTAGCGTCAAGCACTTGCGTGCATTTGGCTGCAGATGCTTTGTGCTAAAAAAGGGGGGCATTTGGACAAATTTGAATCCCGCTGCTTGGATGGTATTTTCCTTGGGTACGCCTCTAGCTCTAGATCATATAGAGTGTGGATCCCAGATACCAAACAAATGGTAAAGACCTGCGACGTTTCCTTTGATGAATCTATGCCTTGCACAACCCTTGCTTTTGAGCTTTTAGGTGATGATGAAGAAGGAAGTCCGATCTTTGAAGTTGAGGAAGTTCAGGTAGATACTGGTGATGCAGGAGCCACTGCACCGGCTGCAGCTCCTGCCCCCTCTGCTACGAGCTCTGAAGATGAAGTAGGACCCTTGCCGACGGCTTCCTCCTCACTCCCTCAACTGCAAGCTCGAGCAGAGGCTAGCCCCGCTGAGGACGCAGGGGAGGTGACCTCTGAGATTATTCCATCTCGGCAGGTCCAGTGGGATCACCCTCCACACGGGATCATTGGTGATTTGCATGCGAGAACCTTGAGGTCCCAGACAGGTTCTATTGTTTTCTTTGCTCATGCTGCATTTGTTGCCTCCTTTGAGCCCAAAGATGTTGGACACGCTCTTTCTAATGGTAATTGAGTTAATGCCATGCATGAGGAGTTAGAAAACTTGAAGAGGAATGAGGTTTGGGTTTTGGTAGAGCCACCGCCACAATGCAACCCTATTGGTACAAAATAGGTCTTCAAAAATAAGCAAGGGGAGGATGGCATTGTTGTGCGGAACAAGGCTAGACTTGTGGCTAAGGGTTTTTGTCAAAAAGAGGGGATAGACTATGAGGAAACGTGTGCTTTATTTGCACGCCTGGAGGCTATACGTATTCTCTTAGCCTTTGCAGCTTCCATGGGTTTCAAGCTTTTTCAAATGGATGTGAAGTCTGCTTTTCTAAATGGTTTCATTCAAGAAGAAGTTTATGTCAAACAACCCCCTGGATTTGAAAATGCTAAATACCCTAACCATGTTTACAAATTGCAAAAAGCCTTGTATGGTTTGAAACAAGCCCCTAGAGCCTGGTATGAGAGATTGAAAACTTCTTTTCCTAAACCAGGGTTTCAAAATGGGGAGTGTGGATAACACCTTGTTTCTCCTCAAGCATGGTAGTGATCTTCTTATTGTCCAGATATATGTGGATGATATCATCTTTGGTGGCTCGTCTCACTCTCTTGTTACCAAGTTTTCTGAGCAGATGTCGAAGGAGTTTGAGATGAGCTTAATGGGAGAGTTGCAGTTTTTCCTTGGACTGAAAATCAAGCAAGGGCATGAACGAACCTTCATCCATCAAGCCAAGTACACGAAGGACATTCTGAAGAAGTTTGATATGGGAGACTCCAAGCCCATGGCGACTCCTATGTCAACACATACGGCGCTTGGTGCAAGTGAAGAAGGGGAGGTGGTGGACCAAAGAGAGTACCAAGGGATGATCGGCTCACTTCTGAACCTAACGGTGACCAGGCCAGACAGTTAGTTCGCGGTTTGCCTCTGTGCGCGATTTTAGGCCTCACCGAGGACATCACACCGTCAAGCGGTGAAGCGCATCTTCAGGTACCTGAAATACAATCCTGAGCTTGGTCTTTTGTTCTCTTCAGCTTCGACGCTATCTCTCAGAGGGTATTCGGATGCTGACTTTGCGGGTTGTCAGCTGGATCGCAAGTATACTTTTGGCACCTACCAGTTTCTTGGTTCTTCTCTTGTCTCTTGGTCCTCACGCAAGCAATCTAGTGTAGCCGCTTCCACCACAGAAGCCGAATACGTTGCTGCTGCTAGTTGCTGCTCCCAGCTGCTTTAGATGAGAGCTACCTTGACTGACTTTGGCCTAAGCTTTAGGAAGATACCACTCCTAGTAGACTCTACTTCTACTATTTCTGTAGCTAGGAACCCCGTCTTGCAGTCTAGAACCAAACACAAAGACGTGAGGTTTCACTTCCTAGGAGATCACTATGAGAAGGGAGATAAAGACTTGATCCATGTGGAGAATGAGAACCAGTTGGCAAATATCTTCACCAAGCCCTTAGAGCTTAGCGTGTTTGCTCGCTTGTGTGGGAAGCTTGGTGTTTGTTACCCATTTTAGGTTTGGGTAACTTTGTTTTAGTTTAGGGGTTTTTTTTGCCTTTTCTTTGCTTTTCTTTGTTTTCTTTGCATTTTGTATCATATGCATTTTCACTTACACTAGCACTAGAGCTCTTCTGGAATGACTAGTTAGTACTTGCTTGTGCTAGATTGTACAGTTGCTTGCATGATCATGGTTGGCGAAGCTCCTTGAATCTGTCTAATATCCTCTATGAGCTAAGCCACTTTTATTTCTTGAAAATCAAAAACCATGATCACCACTTAACTTGGGTACCTAGCATGTGTAGGAATGTTGAATGCTATGCTATCTTCTCATGCTTGGATATGCTAGTCGTATGTCTTGGTTAAGTTTATGCCTAAGCATTAATGACACCTTGCCTAAACCTGAAATCTGAATTAAATCTGTGTGTCTTATGAGCTGAACTGAAAAGATCTAGGTGGGTTCACTTGTCATACTGATCTAGTTTGAGAAAGCTTGCCTTTGCACTTTGGCATGAACTTAGACTAGGCTGTGTATGACTAAAACCTTGTCTTAAGCTTCTGATGGTTTTCGGAACCTGGGCTTGGCATTAGTTGGTAAGAAGTGGCAAAGACAAGTGAACAACCCCTGGCACATGATCTGATTTGCATGAAACTAGAAATTGCTAAATCTGAAATTTGCAAGTCTCTAAATTGCTTATGGCCTGTTATATATGCTTTGGTTGAGAGTAGCACACCTTGTATGTTTTGCTAGCATCTTGCTGTTCATGCCTATCTTGCTAGATGCTATTCATGTTGGTGACGCTTTCTTTTCAACAACCCTGAAAAACATGCTCCTGATTTGTATAAGATAGATTCAATGGAGCTTGTTTGCATGCTTCCTAGCCCTCAGTTGCTCTGTATGCTAGAACTCGTATTTACTAGCTTTTCATCCCTGCTAAGCTCTTCATGGTATACTTCCTGCATTTCATGACATATTTTAAGGGGGAGTTGTCTAGTTCAAGGGGAGTCAGATTCTATGAACCCTTGATGTGTCCATTGTCAACAAGGGGGAGAGAGGTGACTTATGGGAGAGATTGTTGCTCCTAGGGGGAGTTCATGGACCAAGGGGCGAATTATAGAGAGATCTAGTTATGGGGGAGTTTGAGCTTTTAGCATGCTTTTGCATCGGTGCGTTAAGCATTTTGCCTCTTTCTGGAGGAACCGATGCTTTGCCTAAGCATGACTGTGTTGAGCCGGTTTGCCTCGATCTTGAGGGGTCATGCTTTAGTTTGTTCGACTGCGTTGAGTGGTTTCCCTTATCTTACGGGGTCGATCTTTGGCTTTGTTTTTGTTGTCTCAATTTGCCCTTCTCTGCTTGTGTTTCGCTTTTGGGTATTTTGAGCAACTTTCTTCTTTTCTTCTTTCGTTTCAATTTTACACTTGTTTTTTCTTGTCTTTGTTCTATTTCAGGTTACAGGTAGAAGGTGTTGACAATGCTCTCATCAAGGGGGAGATTGAGAGCCAATGAACCGGCTCTATTGCCTCTGGAATGATGAGTGATTGTCAATAGAAGCCAAAGACCCAAAAGGACTTGGTCATAATACCTCTGATGGACAAGAGACCCTTCGATGGACAGGAGGTAGATAGAAGTGCATCGAAGGACTAGAGCCATGCTCGACGTCGGTTGGCCATGCGAGTTCGATACACGGAGGAGTGGCACGGCGATGGCAACTGTAAGACCTCTGAAGGATTGCGAGGCGACCCTGATGGATAGGGGATGCCGGCTGCCAACGCGGTGCTCCAACCCAAATACATGGTGCAAAGATGGGAGAGCATTGGTGGATTCACTCAAATCCGCCACCCTACCACCATTCTACCAGACTCGACGAATGGGCTCATTCTCACCGAGATAGAGTGGAGTGGGCCATTCCAGGCCTTGGAACGAAACCCCAAAGTTTCCTAGTTTCTGACTTCAAAACCGATGGTTGATCGGCGGATTTGGACTACTAGCCAGGTGGACGTCATCCGGGAGTTAGCGTGCATCTGAAGAAGATCAAGACTCCATCGCTGTCGTTCGTCCCTAAGGAAGTCGAGTCTTTTCTAGTTTGGCCACTACGGGCGTTTCTATAATATAGGGGTCTTAGTGTAAACTATGTCTATTAGGCCTAGCCTATATATATACCTAAGTGGCTGGTCATTTAGGTGATTCTTCCACCTCTAGAAACCATAGGCTTAGTTTGCAACCAGCCAATAGCTTAGAGAGCAAATCAGATGCTAATCTAGGATTTAGAGTCCCCTAGGCTAGCACTTTGCAAAAGTGAGAGGATGAAGGGTGGTAGACTGTGAGGAACCTCTTGTAAACTGATTTCCACTTTTAATCAAGGCAAGATTCGTCCCCAATTCATGCTCATGTGTGCAACCATCTCCTTTCCCCTTCTCTAGTTGGATTTTGGTTGCAACTCAAAGGTTTTTGGTGATTTGCTTTGCCCGCGAGTTAATCCTCCTCTTTTGGCTCTTTTGGACTTGCTAGAATGTGGATATGATGACCTAGTTCATCTCAATCCTACAGGATTTCCACGGGCAAGTTTCCCTTAAGTTTTCCCCTTTCTTGCTCAAATTTTCCCCTCTTCACGAGATCCGAAATTTCCGCTAATCCCTTGATCTTTTTTAGTAGATCTTTTGTGAATAGCTTTGGAATAGTGCTAGGATAGCTTGTACAAAATTTTGTGAAGATCCAAGAAGGTTTGGTCAAGTTTAAGAAATGCAAACTCAAAATCGGAGGCTGTTTTCTGGGCTCATCCGACAGTCTGGTGCACATTCACCGGATTGTCCGGTGGACCTAACAGTCTCCAAATTGTATAAAATTTTAGTATGTTGTTCCCCATGTTTTCCTCAGCCTGTGGTTAAAATTTCATGATTTTTGAAGCCCGTTTGACTAGGTTTTGGCAATTTTCTTTGCAGCCCTCTCTGTCTGAAAATTCCCTGTTGGACTATTCGGTAGGGCATGTCAGACAGTTTGGTGGTTGCAGTGATTTTGCCCTTGGATTTGGTTTAACCTGTTCCTAAGGGTTGTGGCTTGTTCTTGGTGGTTTGGGGGTGCCTAGGATCATTCCTAAGGTCTTTAGCACCTTATTTGCTATGAGGTCTTGGTGATTGGTGATCGCTACGTGGTTCCTTTTGTGTTGTTTGGAGGTTTTTGCTTTGAGTGCTTTGCTTCCTCTGCTGTGTTTTTGCTTCGGATTTGTATTCCCCACTACCTAACCATACTCTTTACTTACTGTACATCAGTGAGTCGCATTTTGGTGCGGTGAGTGTCGAGTGGTGGACTTGCAGGTTCCGTTGCCTCGATGACTTGCAATCTCGTCATTGTTGAGTTGCTCATTGTTTTTTCGCTTGGTGCGTATCCCTTCAGTCGACGGCACCTTTGCGCTGGTAGACACGTATCTGTTCAGTGGACGGTGTCTAGTCTCTCTTAAGCACCTGACTTCGGGGGTCATGACCTTGAGTGTTTAAGTGCTCCTATTCACCTCTCTCTAGTCACACGTCTCGGTCCTACTTAATGAAGACGGTCTAGTGCATGCAACGGTGTCGGTGTTTTACCATCGGCTTCAGGAAACTGGACCACGATGCAAAAGACCACGAAATCATCGTGTCTCTAGCACCATCCCTACGGTAGATCCACCCAGCCACCGGTACTCCTAAGGCATCATCATCGTCAACTACTCAGGCTCCCTCATCAAAGTCTTTGAGGAGCCCCTTAGACTACAATCTGCTGATTGGATTGCAGACCAACTTCATCCTAAGATCAGACAAGATTGCTGCTATCGGCTTGACAATAGCCGATTCAACCGCAATGTACGACGACTGGCATAATGCTACTAGCTATACACTGAACATCAGACGGACACAAGTATTGTGAAGAGGGTGTTTGCTGACGTCTAGCCATCGGCTTTAAGAAAGAGGACCACAAAGAAAAAGAATTACGAAGCTATTATTTTTCTAACGCCATCACTACAGCCGGTCGACCTAGCCACCAGTGCTCCTGTGACGTCATCACTGTCTACTCCAGATCCCACACCGAAGCATTCGTTATGTCAGCCAATCCGGTTACCAGTGTCCCTACAATGTCATCAGCATCAACTGCTTTGGCTCTTGCACCGAAGCACCCGGTCGATCCAATCACCAGCTCCCATGGCAACATCAATGTCGGCTACTTTGGTTTCTGCACAAGAGCATCTGTCGCCTCACTCAGTCGATTCAACCGGCATGCTCCTATTGCCACAAAAAACCGACAGCTCGGAGGTTTGGCGGCATGAACACACTAGGAGCCAGGGATCGCACTACGGCTGTACTCGTCTTCCATCGGTGTGGCTCCGATCGGCTCTAGGTAGAGCCAATCATGGGTGGCGATGGTGGTGCGGGCATGCCACCTAGCTTGACCTTGCAGCCAGGAAGGTTATGCGGGTGCGGTAGTTGGCTCTGGTTCTCCCTATAAAGCATACACAACAGATTTAAACATTTAATTCATATCGGATTGCCTGGATCGGCAATCATGAGAGCTCGTGTAGTTCCATCGGCCATTGGGTCGGCAAGAGTCGATCAATGAGTTATTAAAGCCAAAGTCGCATCCAGAATAAAGTGAATATAGAACCCTATCTAAAAGCATGATATAAAAGATCTGCATAGCCAGATTGGCTTCTAACTTGGATCTTCAAAGAAGTCCATCCATATAAACAGATACAGATTACGACATGTATAGATACGGTACTCGAGATACATCGATCTATCGGCATGCCGCGTGCACACGTTGTAGTGGCATGTCGTGGATTGTAACAAGCGATTAGGTAATGTAAAACGAGTTGCATGAAGATCGATCTATAACGTGAAGCATAGATGCATAGGCAGATCGATAAACATGCAAGGGTAAAGATGGGTCTCACGTCAAGCAGAGCTTGGCGCGAGATCCATCGAGATAGTTGATGTATCCCATGTCGAGCTAAGCACAACACGAGATTCATCGAGATAACTAGCAAACTGTGGCATAAAAAATGCTTCAGTACGCGGTTCACCATATGGCTCATGCCCTAATGCCCTAATGAATCTGAGAAACATTAGAGCAATGACGATTACCTTAAAACCCTAATTTGGTCAGGGATGGCGATGTGCCGAGAGAGATTGGAGACAACCGCTGTTAGGGAACGTTTGTCGTCAATTTTATTACGTAGACTTGGACATCAAGTCCAACTTCTGAAGCTATAAAACCCTACTTTAAAAGAACTAGACCTAATTCGATTCAAACTAAAGATACATGGCCCACCGGCCAATGGAATCGTCTCATCCTCAGATGATTAAACTCAACCCATCAGCTGATCCATCCATATATGAGTCGGCCTTTCTAGCCCAATTTAGCCGACCAGGCTAAAGAATTAATTGGCTAAATTCTGGCGATAACAGCTTCTACGGCACCATCGTCACCGGCTGCTCTAGCTCCCATGCCTGAACATTTGAAGAGCACCCTAGTACTGTTGATGGTTGGATTTCATATCATCTTCATCTTGGTTAGTCAACTGATGATATGAAATTTTTGGTATAGGCTCATCAATAGCCGATTCGACCAGTAAGACTCAAACTTACAATTTCATTATCATGCACCATATACACTCGCCACTTTCACCAGCTTTCTTGTATGGTTAGTAGCTTTTACTTGTGCATCGTGTATGTGCTTTGAGGTGTGGATGTTGTTGACCATGTGTAATTAACTTCATTTGAATATGTTGAGTACCTGATGCTGAGCATGGCTTTTATTCTTTGAAAATCTGAAACATGGTCACCGCTTTACCTGGCTGCTAGTATGTGTTGGTTGTTTGCTTTCGCTACCTTGTACATCTAGTAGCAAGTCCTTTACTTTGGAATCAATTATGCATCTCGAGTCTTAATGCTTACATGGTAATCTTGTGCTAAATTGAATTAAAATTAAAATGATGTCCATATTGTGCTTAAATGAAAAGATCCAAGCGGGTTTGCTTTATCTCACTTATTTAGTTTGAGATTGCTTGCTTTTGCACTTTGGCAATAACTTGGACTATGCTGTGAACGACCAAAACCTTGCTTTAAGCTTCTAATGGTTCTATGAACCCAGGCTTAGCATTGGTTGGTAAGAAGTGGCCTGACAAGCAAGTAATCCTTGGCACATAAGGAAAGGCTTGCTTGAAATTCAAATGTAATATGTTTAATCTGCAAGACCTGAGCAGCATGAGAAATTGAGTTTGCTAAATATCCTTGTTTTGGAAAGTTCACTTGTGTAGATACTTGCTAGCTTTTGCTTATCATGCTTTATCATGCTAGTTGACAAGGTTAAGTGGTGATGCTTTTACTTTGAAAATCCTAAAACTGCTTGCTCATGTTCTAATATAAATATATTCTCTTGAGCTTTTCTATGTAGTGTCTTCATGCTAAGCCCTTACTGTATATACATTCTAGCACATGTAAATGCTTTTAGACATACCTGGAAGCTTTCACTTACATGCCTTGCATGACGTAGCATATTTTGTGGGGGAGATGTTTTTTATCCTCGTTGTTTGTTTGGCTTATATTGATTTTTTTGCCAAACAAATATGATCCATCGGCTTTTAGCTTATTCACAGCTTTTTTGTTAGTGCCGTTCCCAGCAACCAAATGTTTTGTAGGGCAGCCAATGAATCCACATTCTTATTTGATCCAAGTAGGGTCAACTAAGCTATGCTACCAGCTGATGGATGTCGTTATCAACTTTTCTACGTCAGCAAGGGTAGGTCGGTATGCATGTTCGGCCAATGAGCCGATCACGGTCGGCTACTCTCTCTCAGAAGAACTGCCATCGGATGAATAACTAAGGAGTAGGAGCTACTCCACCAAAAATGTAAGTCGGCAAATCTAGATGAGAAGCGGAAGGTTAAAGCCGATCCAAGCGATCGGTTACAAAAATTTAAGCCAATGAAGCACAAGAGTGATACCAACTGATGAAGGGCCGATCCATCTGCTCGAGAAGCAATATTAGAGGCATGAGAAGACAAGTTGAAGAGCTGATCCTTCTTGGATGGTTTGCAGCTGACGCATGGGAAGATTCTGGTATATTTGGCAAAACTTGGAGGCATGTGTTGCAGCCAAATTTCGACCAAGTCTAGTTGCGCCAAGATGCCAACAGAAGATCATGTTGAAGGAAATCACTTGGCTAGGCTTATATCTTAATTTTGGACAAATATAATGAAGTGTGTGCCCAAGGCCCAAGCCGAAGTGAAGTCACATGCCTAATCCAAGTTGAAGCCCAATTTATTCGTGAGACTGGTTTGGACTGCAGGAATAGGCCACACGAAAGCGGGCACCCACACTACATAAGGACTCTGTTTTGGGTGTTCTAGATATGGATGGAAAGCTAAAGGGATAAGCTTTCCAATACAAGTGGAATCATGTCTAGATATGGTGGCAGTCGATAGGAATAGCCGAAACAATGAGACATCCAGAATATGCAACAATTAATACAGCATGTTTCGGCTAATATTTGAAGCTTTATGAGCATCGGGACCGATGCAAGGAAGAGTCTAGATCACATTACCTATTATTAGAGTCATTGTTAAGATGTAATCTATTAGCTTAGGAATGAGTTTGAATCTATCTAGAAAAGGGTTTGCCTTGAGGGTCAACTCATCAGACTATAAATGTGTAACCCTTTGTTAATAATAAACCAACACAGATATTGCCCTCCAATAGAGGTGTCTCGTTCAACAACTCTTGGCGCATTGCCACTCCTGGCTCCCACGGTTATTGATACAACCACCCCAACTAAGTATCCACCATTTCATACAACTCAAACAGAGAACAAAGATCAAGCTACACCGATAAATGAAATCCAAGGTCCATTAACACGTAGTCGTGCCAAGAAGGTGCAACAACAGGTTTGAACATGAAGAATATGATGGTCTTCAAGGAGAAGAAGGAACACATTCTACTAGAATATCACTCCTTGCACAAGACAAAAGTACATACATTCAAGAGGAAGAACAAATCAGCACATGCCAGTTTGTAGTGCTAGCTTGAAGCGTCCAAAGATGACATCATAACTCTTCATTCCTAAAAGCTATGGAGGCCCAAGGGTACTTGATGGAAAGCTCTTTAAGTCTTCTTGCCAAGGCAACAAACCGTGCATTATTTGGACTTCTCAATTAGGAGTAATGACCATTTTACTACGAACTGCTAGAAGTTGAAAGGACTGCTCGGGGCTGCAGCAGCATTCACTTGATGGAGACCTTTGAGCTACCTAAACTCCATCAATTGAAGAGTCCTTTCACACCTAAACTAGGAGGGTTGTTCCTAGTATAAATATATATGTTATCTCAGCATTTGTAGACTTTTGATAATTGAAAAACTAGAACCTTTGTTCAGCTGAGTGCTAACAAATTCAGAGAGAGTGATCTCTACCCCTTTGCTCTTGTGTTTTCCTTGAGGTATTACAGAAGAGGCCGCATCATCGGCTCCCAATTGGTGCGCCTGGTCCATTGATTCCAGGTTGTGTTGGTTGGTTCTTTGAGAGTGTGGTTGGCGAATCCTTGATTCAGGTTGCCGTATAGAGACGGTGGTTGGCTTCGAGTTTTATTTGCCAGGTTGCACTAGTTATCCGGCTGCTTGCAGCTTGTTATCTCGTTCTTAATCCTATGTCGTGAAGATCAGGACCGTGAACCGCATCATTTGGTACCAGAGCTTTCATTACCGCGATAGGATTTTTTACCCTTAGCTACATATATTTTTGTGTTCGTCCTATCCACCAAAAAGCCACACAAAAAAAATTCTGTTATAGCCTTTTTTTTCAATCTGTTGTTCTAGTGAGTTTGGTTAAGTATCAGTCCATAAGAGTCTTTGTTTAGTTGCTGATCATATCTTCCTTTGTGTGTCCTTTAGTCTACCCATATATTTTATTTCGTGTCCTTCCATATATCTGAAAAATCCCTACAAAAAAAAACTTGCATAACCAGTTTCATCATCTGAGTCAATCTTTATCCTATGAAGTTCTAGCTACTACTTGTGTTTGGGTTCTTATCCTCTCTCAAAGTTGTGCACGTGTTATATCTGATCTGAGTTCATAGTTTGCAAAAAAAAGAGAGAAATAAAAAAAAGAAATGGAAAGAAAGTTGCTAAAAAAAGAGAGTAAGAAAAAGTTGTGCACGAAAGAAGAATTTGTTGATGTGCACAAGTGGTGAACCCTTCAAGTTGTGCAATCAGTTTGCTATCCCTGTCAAGTGCAATTTGTGCTAGTTGATTCGAACAACTCATTCATTCCTAGCATAATCCTTGTTTACATCGAATCTGAAATTTTCCTTGTGCGAGTGTTTATCCAATTTCTTCACTCGTATCCTGTGATCAACACTAGGCAATGGTACTCTAGGTTGGATTGCTACTTAACTTTACAACAACTAGATTTCAGGTTGTTCATTGTGCATCACCCCCTACCAAGCTCCACAAATAAGCCACCGTAAACTGCACACCGGTCGTGTATTCGCTTAACCATCACTTTCTTATTACCACCACACATTATACTTCTGTAATCTGCAAGGAAGTCATAAGAGTTTCAGTTGGTAAGAGAGGTGAGATTGTGAGACTTCCACATTTTTCCTATTCCACATATACTTGCAGTTTGTGTTCTCGCTAACTTTTCAGGAAGATGTCTCAAATGCCGGATATTGATGATTGTGTCACCATGACACAATTCAATGAGTTGAAGCAAAGCATGGAGGAGAGGCAAGAGAGGTTGTCCCAAGATCTTCAAGCACTTGTGGCTCATCTAAGAATTCAGCACCAAGCCCATGATGGTGCAAGTAATCATGAAGATGAGGTTGATGAAACCGATGAAGAAGCTGTTGCACGACTTGCAAGAGAACAGCGACAACGCCAACAGCGAGCTGCTAATCAAGCTAGGAGGCCTGCTGGTCGTGGCCGAGTGCATGATGAACATGGTGTTGGTCGTGGTAGAGGAAGAGGTCCTCGAGATAGATGAAGTCAACATGCAGAATCTGAGGAAGAGGAGGAAGGATGTGTCCTCAGACAGCCCCAAAATGAAGGCAATCGACATCGAGGTAATCGTGGTCGTAATCAGCCCAATGAAGAGAGGTTTGGAAAGCTTAAATTCAACATTCCCAAATTTGATGGTGGATCTGATCCTGAAGCATATCTCACATGGGAGTTGAAGGTTGATAAAATCTTTCGCTTGCATAATTATTCTGAAGAGAAGAAGATGGCATGGCTGCCCTTGAGTTTGATGATTATGCACTAATCTGGTGGGAGCAAGTGCTCAATGATAGAGAAGAAGCAGGCCAAGGTGATGTAACATCATGGGCTGAAATGAAGAGAGAAATGAGAGCAAGATTTGTACCCAAGCATTACCGTCGTGATCTTTTTGATAGGCTGAAGAATTTGAAGCAAGAAAATCTCTCTGTAGATGAGTACTACAAGGAGGTGGAAAAGGCAATGATCAGGGCCAATGTATATGAAGATGAAGAGCAATCAATTGCACGTTTCATGTCCGGTTTACACAGCAACATTCAGCGCATTGTTGAATTTCAACTGTACCACAATCTTATTGAGTTGGTGCATCAAGCAAGCAAAGCTGAAAGGCAGTTACAGCAAGACAGTAAGAACACTAGAGCTGGACCTTTTAGTGCAAAGGGTACATCAAGTGGAAGCAAATTTACATCAAGAAAAGAGGAAACATCACCAACTCAAGTGGAGGTTCATATTCAAGTGCTCGTAGTGTCCCTAGTGGCAAAGAGCTGGCTGCTCCAAGCGAGAAGAACAAATATGCAAATTCAGCATCTGCTTCCACAGGATCTACTATCAAGAGTAGTGGAATTCAGTGCTTCAAGTGCGGAGGTCGTGGCCATGTTGCAAGAGAATGTCCAAATAATCGTACTATCATTGTCAATGATCAAGGGGAGTATGAATCTGCTAATGAGGAAGAACGAGATGTTATTGATGAGGGCAGATTTTAGGATATTTCGGAAGAAGAAGACCACACCAGCTGCGAATTTGAGAGAGGTGCTGCTCTTGTTGTTACTCAAATTTTGAGTGTACAAATGAGAGAAGCTGAGAATGGACAGCGACATAATCTTTTCCAAACAAGAGCCAAGTTGAAGACAGGGTTTGCAAGGTAATCATAGATGGTGGAAGCTGCCATAATCTTGCAAGCAAGGAAATGGTTGACAAGCTTGGGCTGAAATTGCTGCAACATCCTCATCCATATCATGTGCAATGGCTAAATGATTCAGGAGATATCAAGATTGGCCATAGAGTAAAAGTTCCTTTCAAGATTGGTGAATATGTTGACACTGTAGAGTGTGATGTTGCTCCCATGACAGTGTGTCATTTGCTCTTAGGAAGGCCTTGGAAATATGATCGTTCATCTCTACATTGTGGTCGCACAAATCAATACACCATAAAGTGGAAAGGAAAGGAATTGGTACTTAAACCAATGACACCGCAACAAATTCTTGCTGAGCATTTGCAAAGGAGCTCTGAAGTGAATGTTGAAAGTGAGAAGGAAAGAGAGAAAGAGAAATTGAGTGCCATCCACAAATCGGTGAGAGAGAGCCACAAGCCAAATGTGAGAGAGAAAAATAATAAAAGAGAGGGAGAAAATTTAGTCATGTTAGCCACCAAATCTGAAATGAGAAATGTGAGGAATAACCCAAATCAAGTACTCATTGTACTTGTGTACAGAGACACATTATTTTTAGCTAATGACTTGACATCTATCCCTAGTTGTGTTGCTAGTGTTTTGCAGGACTACACTGATGTTTTTCTAGAAGAAACACCAGCTGGACTTCCTCCTTTGCAAGGCATTGAACATCAGATTGATCTCATCCCTAGAGCTGCACTTCCTAACCGTCGTCCATACAGGACCAACCCAGAAGAAACTAAAGAAATTCAAAGGCAAGTACAAGAACTTTTAGATAAAGGTTATGTGCGTGAAAGTTTAAGTCCCTGTGCTGTCCCAGTAATTTTTGTGCCAAAGAAAGATGGATCTTGGAGAATGTGTGTAGATTGTAGAGCTATTAACAACATCACAGTTCGCATCGTCATCCTATTCCTAGGCTAGATGATATGCTTGATGAATTGAGTGGTTCTATGATATTTTCTAAAATTGATTTACGAAGTGGTTACCATCAAATAAGAATGAATGTGGGAGATGAATGGAAAACTGCTTTTAAAACGAAGTTTGGGCTGTATGAGTGGTTAGTTATGCCATTTGGTTTGACTAATGCACCTAGTACATTCATGAGATTGATGAACCATGTGTTGAGATCTTTCATTGGAAAATTCGTTGTTGTTTATTTTGATGATATCGTGATTTTCAGCAAGACATTGGAGGAACATGTTGACCATATCTGGCAAGTTTTGGATGTTCTTATGAAGGAAAAATTATTTGCTAACCTTGAGAAGTTCACATTTTGTACAGATCAAGTTGTGTTTCTTGGCTTTGTTGTTTCAGGACAGGGAACACAGGTTGATGAATCAAAGGTGAAAGCAATCACGGAGTGGCCAACTCCTGAGAATGTAAGTCAGGTGAGAAGCTTTCATGGACTTGCTGGTTTTTACATGTGATTTGTGAAAGATTTCAATACCATAGCTGCTCCACTCAATGAATTAACCAAGAAAGGTGTTGTGTTCAAATGGGGAGAACGACAAGAAAAAGCTTTTCAAGAATTGAAGAAACATTTGACTAAAGCTCCCTTGCTTGTGTTACCGGATTTTACTAAAACATTTTAAGTTGAATGTGATGCAAGTGGGATTAGAATTGGAGGTGTGCTCATGCAAGAAGGAAAACCTGTAGCTTATTTCAGCGAGAAGTTGGGAGGAGCACAACTGAACTATTCTGTGTACGACAAGTAGTTGTATGCTTTGGTAAGAGTACTTGAGACTTGGCAACATTATTTATGGCCAAAAGAATTTGTTATTCATTCAGATCATGAAGCTTTAAAATATTTGAAAGGCCAAGCTAAGTTGAACCGTCGCGATGCTAAATGGGTTGAATTCATTAAAACTTTTCCATATGTTGTAAAATACAAGAAAGGTAAGGATAACCTTGTTGCTGATGCTCTATCCCGAAAACATATTTTGTTAAATCAACTTGAAGTGAAAGTGTCAGGATTAGAAAGTTTAAAAGAATTATATTCTACTGATCATGAATTTTCAGAAGCATATGCAAAATGTTCTACAGGAAAAGGATGGGAAAAATATCATGTGCATGATGGATTTTTCTTTAGAGCTAACAAATTGTGTGTCCCAGACTCTTCTGTTAGACTTTTCTTGTTACAGGAAGCACATGCAGGTGGATTGATGGGTCATTTTCGATGGAAAAAGACCTATGAGATGTTGGTTGACCACTTTCATTGGCCAAAGATGAGAAGGGATGTAGAGCAACTTGTTCAACGATGTGTCACATGCCACAAAGCTAAGTCAAAACTGAACCCCTATGGTTTATATACTCCTTTGCCTATTCCTAGCATTCCTTGGTAAGATATTAGCATGGATTTTGTTTTGGGTTTACCTTGGACAAAGACGGGGAGAGATTCTATCTTTGTTGTGGTTGATCGTTTCTCTAAAATGGCACATTTTATACCTTGTCATAAAAGCGATGATGCTTCCCATGTAGCCTCTTTGTTTTTCAAGGATGTTGTCAAATTACATGGAATGCCTAGAACAATTGTTTCAGATTGTGACACCAAATTCTTGAGCTATTTTTGGAAGACATTGTGGGCAAAACTTGGGACAAAGCTGTTGTTTTCAACAACATGCCACCCATAGACAGATGGACAAACTGAAGTAGTAAATAGAACACTTTCAACGCTGCTTCGAACCATTATCAAGAAGTCACAATATTTTGCTTCCAAGGCAAACAAGCATCGAAAGAAGATAACATTTGAACCAGGTGATCCAGTTTGGTTGCCCCTACGCAAAGAGTGTTTTCCTGAGAAGCGCAAGTCAAAGTTGATGTCATGAGGAGATGGACCATTCAAAGTGCTGACCAAGATTAATGACAATGCTTACAAGCTTGAACTACCAGAAGGTTATGGTGTCAGCCCAACATTCAATGTTTCTGATTTATCACCATTTTTGGGTGAACAAGCAATAGAGTCAAGGACGACTACTTTTCAAAAGGGGGAGGATGATACGACCACCCCAACCGAGTATCCACCATTTCATATAACTCAAGGAGAGAACAAAGATCAAGCTGCACCAATAAATGAAATACAAGGTCCATTAACACGTAGTCGTGCCAAGAAGGTGCAACAACAGGTTTGAACAAGAAGAATATAATGGTCTTCAAGGAGAAGAAGGAACACATTCTACTAGAATATCACTCCTTGCTCAAGACGAAAGTACATACATTCAAGACGAAGAACAAATCAGCACAAGCCAGTTTGTAGTGCCAGTTTGAAGCGTCCAAAGATGACATCATAACTCTTCACTCCTGAAAGCTCTGGAGGCCCGTGGGTACTTGATGGAAAGCTCTTTAAGTCTTCTTGCCAAGGCAACAAACCATGCATTGTCTGGACTTCTCAATTAGGATTAATGACCATTTTACTATGAACTGCCAGAAGTTTAAAGGACTGCTCGAGGCAGCAGCAGCATTCACTTGATGGAGACCTTTGAGCTACCTAAACTCCATCAACTGAAGAGTCCTTTCACACCTAAGCTAGGAGGGTTGTTCCTAGTATAAATATCTATGTTATCTCAGTATTTGTAGACTTTTGATAATTGAAAAACTAGAACCTTTGTTCAGCTGAGTGCTAACAAATTCAGAGAGAGTGATCTCTATCCCTTTGCTCTTGTGTTTTCCTTGAGGGATTACAGAAGAGGCCACATCATTCGCTCCCAATTGGTGCTCCAAGTCCATTGATTCCAGGTTGTGTTGGTTGGTTCTTTGAGAGTGTGGTTGGGCAAATCCTTGATTCAGGTTGCCGTATAGAGACGGTGGTTGGCTTTGAGTTTTATTTGCCAGGTTGCACTGCTTATCCGGCTGCTTGCAGCTAGTTATCTCGTTCTTGATCCTACATCGGGAAGATCGGGACCGCGAACTGCATCAGTTATTGACTCCAGTTAAGCGCCATGCTGCCCTAGAAGAGTCGCCCAGATCAGCTAGGGCAGCGAAGCGCTTACCAGATCCATGGTGAACCTTGTACTGACACGTTTTTGATGTCAAGGTTTGCTAGTTATCTCGGTGGATCTCATACTAAAGCTTCGCCGATGAAGAGATTCGTTAGTTATCCCGCTTGCTATCAATCTGTCTTAATGTTTTTTCTCTAGTAGATCTTGTAGTAAGCATTGTTGTTGGCAAGATCTACCTAGTTACCCTACATGTTACCGATCTACTATCTTGTCTATGTTTCACGATATAGATTGGTTTCATGTAGCCAAGAGTACATAGCTTGTTCGATAGCTACATTCCATGACATGACACCGCAACATGTGCACGCGGCAATTTGAGAGATCCATATACGCTTGGCACCCTGCTTTACATGTTTTAGATGTATCTTCTATTTCTGGATGAACCCCTTTTGGGTTTTGTATCTATGTTGATGCATGTGATCATTGGTTTCATTCGCTTATATGCGTAGCAAGTTAATCTAGAGTAGTCACATCGTCTAGATTAGGCTTTAAGTAGGATTTATCTTCTTGCATCGCCTTATTGATATACTTACCAGCTCAACAGCAAGAAAGCAATCAGCAGGAAAGCCGATCCACTCAGAAGCCTTAAGCCGATCCCCAAAATGTGGCTGGTATTTTACTCCCGTTTGCTTGTCTATGTATCTGTAGGGCGATCCTCCGACCACCACATGCTTCTTGGCTAGAAGGTCAAGTCGGGTGGCACGCCTAAGAATCCAATACCCCTCTTGGATCCACTTGGAGGGATCAACCCAGTGGCAGCATACTTCCCGGGCAATAACAACATCTTCTACAGAGATGACAAAGAAGGGGTCAAGAGCAGATCCATATGACAAAATGAGTAAACAAAAGTTTTCAATATAGAGTGGGCAATCGATCGGTAAAATAAAATAAAGACAACGTTTTAAAAGTCATCATGCAAGAGAAGGGGGAGTGAAAAGTCTCGCATATATATATATATATATATCTCTGTGTGTGTGTGTGTATGTATATATATGTGTGTGTGTGTGTGTGTGTGTGTGTGTGTGTATATAGGAAAATTCTTTTCTCAAGATTTTAAAGGTATCTTGTCGAACGAAAGGTACGTACACGGAGTATGTGATCATATTAAACCATTTGTGGTGGTATATACGTGAGGTATGGTAGTATACTTGAAGTATGCGGTCATACCTTATTATATGTAATAATATAAAGGTATTATTATAATAAATTTAAATCAAGGGCTGTTTTGTAATTTTTTCATGTGGTGACCTTTGAGGTATCTTAAAATAAGTATGCGAACATACTCAAACTGATAAATGAGTGTGCCAACATACCCTTATTGGTTTATATGTATATGTATACATACATATATGTATGTACACACACACACACACACACACACACATATATATATATAACAATTTACAAAGGTACCACAGACACATGCCAAGATAAAAGCATACATAACATTGAATATCATTATTACATAGTGACATCATGTCTTACCCCGGCTAACCGGAGTTGATCGCCATTGACCGGTCACTAGAGCTTATGGGCCGCTAGATCTAGATTGGATGGCCATGGTTTGAAAAGAGGGTGTCCGCTGGCGGTGATCAAAGACCGTGATGGCGCATTGCCAAAGTGCGCGTGAATCCGCGAACGGGGGTGTGTCCTAGGATGAGGTTTGGCCAAAGAGGGAGAGAAGGGTGCGACAAAGCTCACAGTGGAGCTAAGGAAGACCAGAGGGCGGTGGCATAGCCTAGAGAAGGACGACGGCGGTCGGGGAAGATCGGGCTTAGCGAACGACGGCGGAGAGGGGCTTCCGGCGTCCAAAAATGGATGGACTAGCTCCGGAGTGCTTCTGCGAAGCCGAGGATGGGGTCAAAAGGGGGCGGAAAGACCATCGATGGTGGCGAATTTGGAGCGGTGGCGGCTCACCTTGCGAGTTCCGATGATAGAATTGGTAGCGAGTGTGAGCACTAGTGCTAGGGGCTAGGTGCAAAAGCGAAAAGAGGCGCGACAGCAGAACTAGTAGGCCCCTTTATAGGGCGGTGGCACGAATCCGAGCATGGCTCGAACAGGGGATGGCGGCGCGAGTTCACATGGGTCTGACTCGACTTAGACTCGAGTCATGGCGACTCTACGTGGAGTTCGCACCTCGCACATGTCAAGGAGGGGCACTGGCAGGCGGGTCGGGGCTACTAACAATGTAGGACCACGGTCAGAATGAAGGGCGCGAGCAGAGATCTCGGCCGCACGCTTTTCTTCTTTTTGTCTAGGATTTTTTGTGGTTGGTGAGCGTGTTGACAAGGCACTCATCAAGGGGGGATTGAGGCTCTCAAGTGTACTGAGTTCGGTCTTTCGTCCTGGCTATGATGAGAGCTTGTCAACACCAGAGACTTGCTGAAGGACGAGTGAGCACCTCCTAAGCATGACATGGAGGAAAGTCCACCTATGTGTGACTTGGTGGCGGCGCCTGTGTGTTACCGTGGCGTGACAAAATCCCAACCGATTGGACAGGTAGGTGGCTTGGACTGCGGTCCAAGTTAGGCTTAGGCCATAAGAGTGACCTTGGGTGCGGGACAGTGTCGTGAGCCATAAAATCACTGTGCAGATGAAGCCCACAACCGTTTCTTGGTTCAAGCGTCAAAACTAGGGGCCAAAATCATTTCCTGGTTCTATCCACAAAACCATGGGTAGGTTACTGATACTACAGAAACTGGAGTTACCCCTGAGGGATGAGCTACTAGACATGTAGAGGACATCAAGCGAAGGCGGAGAAACCGAAGACGGTGGTGACTCCATCGTGGCCATTCATCCAAGTTATTGCAGTCTTTTCTAGCCCCTAAGGGCCTTTGTAGTGTCAAGAGTATGTAATATAGGGGGTCAAGTGCAAAACTGCCTTAGGGCCTAGTCTGTAGTATAAATAAGGAGGTGGCTGCCATTAGCCATCTCTCTTGGCTGGTTTAGGGTTTGCCTTGGGTTAGATTAGACTCTATTGTTGTCACCAAGCAAGAGCAACAATATTAGTGAGGTTTGAGTAGTCGTGCCTCCACTTTTAGAGGGTAGGAAGTGGGTGGCTGCTTGGGAGATCGATTCCCATCTTGTAATCTAAATTTGAGACCCTTTTGGGCCATTAATAGATGGAATTCGTGGAACTCCACATGTCTTCTTGGTTCCCCCTCTCTTGATTGGTTTTTGGTTTCGATTCTTGGTGTTTTGGTGTGTTTGTGCTTGACCAAGTTTGAGATCTTTCTATTGCTGGTGTTTTGGACTGCTAGGACGTGGTTGGATTGTGGTTTTAATTGCCCAATCTTTACATCCACGAGAAGCTCCGTGTTCTTTCATTCTTGCCTTGTGGACTTCACTTTGGGACAAGTCAAATCTGTGGAGGAATTCTTGGGCTCTTGCCTTGATCTATTGGGAATAGCTCCTCCATGGCCTAAACAAAGCCCTTGTGAAATTTGATGAAGTTTGGAGTCCATTTGGTCAAGATTTGGATTGATTCTTGAGGATTCATGGGCTGTTTTCTCTCTTAGGCTGACCAATTTACCACCAGACCATCCGGTGGTGATGTACCAGACTGTCTGATGTGTAGGGCTTTGGCCAGGCGGAGTTTACGAGGTTTGGCCTCCCCAACTCTTTTGTGAGCACCGGACTGTCCAGTGGTGGTGCACCAGACCGTCCGGTGGTGCTCGAGCATCCCTCGGGCCAAAACGTTCGGTGACCGTACCAGACTGTCTAGTGTGTGGGTACCAGATTGTTCGGTGGTGCTGGGGCTTGAGGCTTGCCTCGGTTCAGTTCGTCTGGTGGGTTGCCACTAGATCGTTTGGTGGTGTACTACCAGATCAACCGGTGCCTCTCCGCTCAGCATGTTTTGCTCATTTTGTGTCAGTTTCTCTCAGTGTTTAAGCGAGTGCTGCTGTGCGCTTCCGTATTGCTTTCCTCTGAGTGTCCTAGGGTTGGTAGCTTGCTTGTGCTATGCGACCTTGCACTTTAGAGAAGAGAGGTTGTTTTGGGGGGTTGCAAGTTTTAGGCGTGGACCTATTCCCCCCCCTCTAGGTCGCTCTTTTGGTCCTCAATTGGTATCAGAGCCAAGTTAGGGTCTTTTATACCTTAACCGATTCTAGATCCACAGAGAGGTGACCATGGATTAGTTTATTGGTAAGATTCTAGGGTTCAATGACACAAACTATGCATTTTGGAAGACTTGCATGTCTGCTTTCTTACAGAGCCAGCATTCGTCCATCTAGGATATTTGCTAGAGAGCTGATTACTAAGTGTTGGATGAGCATGTGACCTAACTGCAGTAGTGGGAACATGATACAAACAACAAAGCTTTAAATTTCTTGCTTACAGCCTTGAGCCGCTTTGAGTTCAACAGAGTGAGTCACCTACAGATGGCTCATGAGATTTGGACTACCCTTGCAAATGACAAGCTAGGTTGTTTGAGACCTACAAGCAGGAGTATGAGAATTTCTCCCAGCAGTGTGGTGAGAGCATAGACGACTTGTTCAATTGCTTTCAGTCGATTGCTAACAAGATTCATGCAAATGCTAAGAATGGGGCGTTGCCATTCCACGACCATGAGCAACCTTGCAAGCTTCTCTATGCCTTGGATCATAGTATTTGGCAACTGAAGAAGGAGTCCATAGTTGAGTCAGCTAGCTATGAGACCCTTACCACAGATGAGCTCTATAGCAAGTTGAATGCTTTGGAGGTTGACTCTCAGGCTTATGCGAAAATGAGTGGACCAACTCCCAAGAGCCTAGCTCTTATGTTTAGTCCTAGCTGTTATGGTGCTACTAATCATAATCCTTCTAGTGGCTATGCTTTGTCTCAGATTTTAGTTATGGAGGAGGAGCTTGAAGCACTTGATGATGAGAAGCTATACCTGCTGTCCAACAAGTTTCAGCGCATCTACTCCAACAGAATGAGCCACAAAAGAGGTGACAAGCTCCGGTGCCATGAGTGTGGGTAGACAGACCACTTCATCTCTGAATGCCCCTAGAGGAGAGCTTAGGAGAAGTACTCTGCCGACAAGAGTGACTACAAGCACAAGGGCGAATACAACTCTGACAAGAAAAAAGGCAAGTACATGGGCGACCGGAAGAAGCAGCCGTTATTCACCAAGAAGGAGTTCGTCAAGCACTACCAGAAGCATGCCCAGGAGTGCGACTATGCTTTCCTTGCCAGCCTCAGTTACTGTGATGCCGACTCCAGGGCTCCAGCTCTGATAGCGATGATGATGATGAGAAGAAGATTGTCGGGCATGCTAGACTTTGCTTCTTCGGCGATGAGATCGGCTACTACACCATGGCACTTATAGGAGACTAAGCCAGCTCCACCGACTCGGACATCTGCAACAAGACTAATGCTGAGCTTCAGGTGAGTGATGATGAAGAGGATGATATGTTCACTTCTTTGAAGAACTAGGATCACATGCTTAGGGTATCTACTAAGGATCTTAGGCTTGTAAATGCTATGCTTGCTACTCTAGAGGCTGAGCTTGAGACTTTCAAGTCAAAATTTGCATGTACTTTGAATGATCTTGCTATTGCTAAGGAAGCATGTGTTGTAGCTGATGAGATTGAGTGCACTGATTGTTAGGTCCTAGCTGTTGAATTGAGTGAATTATGCTCTAAGCATGCAAGTTATGTAGATTTATTTTTCTCTACTACAATAGCGTTAGAGGAATTGAAGGCTAGGCCGACTTTTCTTGGTGCTTGTGCTGTTTGTCCCACTCTTAGGAAGGAGTTGGAAGAGATTAAGGCTGCTTTGAGGAAGTCTGAAAATACTGCTAGCCTAATTAGTGCTGATTGTCCTAAGTGTGATGGTCTTTGAGGTAGGCTTAATGATTTGGCTATTGAGAAGGTTCACTCGTGACCATTCTCAGTTGGATTTCTGCTAAAGAGCCACAACTTGGCATGATTGTTTCCTCTTTCAAGTTGAGTGACAAGTTGGGGGTTGGCTACCACTACACCCAAGATGATTTTGATCAATTGTATTTGAAGATAGGTGACTTGAGAGGGATACCCATTAGTGAGAAATTTCTTGTGACCCATGACAAGCCCTACTTTGAGCATGGAAATCCTAGGGATGGTGTATGGGTAGAAAAGCCAAGGGAGACACCCAAGAAACAAGTGTGGACTGCCAAACCAAACTTTGGTAGGAACCCACTTGACACTCTTCCTATGAGGAATTTAGTTGACTCACCTCTTGAGAATTGTAAGCAAGCGGCTAAGAGGAATGCTCCTCCCAAGCTCACTCCACAACCTAGGGGATAGCCCAAGAACCAAAGTCAACATAAGGGTGCTTCACCCAAGAGGTACAAGTGTGACTATTGCCATAGGGAGGCTCACTTGGTGGAGTTTTGCTACCGTAGGTTGAGGGCTGAGCATAGAGAGGTTGAGTGGAAGAACCAAGACAGGTTCTATCAGGGTGATAGGTCTGAGGTTACTTCTCTGTGTGGGGATAGGCGAGACCGCTGACCACGTCATGTAGGTGGAGGTAAAGGAGACCGTTTTCCTCGCGGTGCTCCAGGTGGTGGTCGCTTTGCTAGCAGGGCACCGGGTCATGAGTAGTATGACTTTGATCCTCCTCACCGAGGGTTCGAGACCTACGATGGACCATGCTTTCCTAGAAGTGGTGACCGGTAGCTTCAGTTTGTGCGGGAGGGACTTTGGGATATTTGATGGTGATTTTGCTAGCCCTTCTTTTGAGTAGATGGCTCGACACTGGTTTGCTTCTTTTTAGACTAACCCCATTGTTGGACCATATGCTCACCCCAGGAACCACTATTGATGTAGGACAGAGGTCTGGAGAACATATGGCTCATGGATTATGATTGTTTGTGTCACATGACCAGCAATCATAGATGGTTCTTCAATCTTACCCCAGTGATCTCCAATGAGCATATCATTTTTGGGGGATAAAGGTACAGGTAAAGCGAAGGGTGTTAGCTCTGTTTTGATTTCTTAGCAGTTTATTCTAAGGGATGTTGCTTTGGTTGCTAACCTTGGTTACAACCTTCTCTCTGTTTTGCAACTTCTCGATGAATATTATGAGGTTCATTTCAAGAAGGGTTGTTCGCGTGTTTTGGATGCTTGAGAAGATCTTGTTTGCCCTATTTTACCTTTTGGGAAGGTTTTTTGTGTTGATTTCTCGAGCTCCCTCGGTCCTTGTCGGTGTTTGGTGGCTTGTCCCTCCTCTGATTTGTGGAAGTGGCATACAAGGCTTGGCCATTTGAGCTTTGGTATGCTTGCAAAGCTTAGCTCAGTTGACCTAATCTGAGGATTGCCCAAGTTGAAGAGTGAGCGTGATCTTTTGTGCCATCCTTGTCACCACAGGAAGATGGTAGCTGCTTCCCACACACCTACGAATCAAGTGATGATGGCACACCCTAGAGAGTTGCTTCATATGGACACTATTGGTCCTTCTCGGGTGAGGTTTGCTGGTGGGAAGTGGTACGTTCTAGTGATCGTGGATGATTTTTCTCGCTGGTCATGGGTGCATTTTATGGAATCAAAGGATGAGCCATTTGAGCTTGTTCATGACCTGATTTTGAGGTTGAGGAATGAATCTAATCATGCCATGAGAGCCATACATAGTGACAATGGCTCGGAATTCAAGAATGATCGTTTCAAAGCCTTTTGCCATAGCCAAGTTCTTCAACACCAGTTTTCATCCTCATATGTCCCCCAGCAGAATGGTGTGGTAGAACGCAAGAATCGGAACCTTGTTGAGATGGCTAGGATGATGCTCGATGAGCATGGGACTCCTAGAAAATTCTATGCCGAGGCGATTAACACCGCGTGCTACCTTTGCAACTGCATTTTTCTCTGAGCTCTTCTTCATAAGACCTTGTATGAGTAGCGATTTGGGCGGCAGCCTAAAGTGAGCCACCTATAGGTGGTCGGCTATAGGTGTTTTGTGCTCAAGTAGGGGAACTTCGACAAATTCGAACCTCACAGTTCACTTAGCTATGCCACTCATTCGTGTGCATACTGTGTTTGGCACCTAGACTCCAACAGGATTCTTGAGACTTGTGAAGTTGCCTGTGATGAAACTATGCCTTGCACAACCCCTGGCTTTGAGCTTGCAAGTGATGAGGAGATAGGTACTACCATCTTTGAAGATGAGGAAGAAGATGAAGGTGTTTCTAATGATACTGCACCTGCTGTAGCTCCAAAACCTGCTACTTCGCTTTCAGAGGATGATGGAGAAGCTCCAGTACACACTACTTCCACTACATGGGAGCTACCTCCACAAGATCCACATGTACATGTAGCAGGGCTCCCTAAGGACCTAGGTGAGGTGACCTCTGAGCTACAGCTGTCTCAGATAGTTCAGTGGGATCACCCCTTGACGAACATCATTGGTGGACTACATGAGAGAGTTACAAGATCCAAGTCCACCTCTCGAGCTATCTTTGCACACCGTGCATTTGTTGCTTCTTTTGAGCCCCATGATGTTGGACACGCTCTGTATCATCCGAACTAGGTCAATGCCATGCATGAGGAACTTGAAAATTTTTAGAGGAACCAAGTTTGGGTTTTAGTCGAGCCTCCACCACAATGCAATCCCATAGGCACCAAGTGGGTGTTCAAAAACAAGCAGGGAGAGGATGGTGCAGTGGTGAGGAACAAGATTAGGCTTGTAGATCAAGGTTTTTGCTAGAAAGAGGGGATAGACAGTGAAGAAACCTTTGCCCCTGTAGCCATATTAGAAGCCATTCGCATTCTTTAATCTTTGGCAGCTTCAAAAGGGTTCAAGCTGTATCAAATGGATGTGAATTGTGCATTTCTGAATTGGCAGTGCCCAGGCTTTAAGCATCCCAAGTATCCCAACAGAGTGTTCAAGTTATAGAAGGCCTTGTATGGCTGGAAGAAAGCTCCCCGAGCTTGGTATGAGAGACTTAGGAAATTCCTAGTTGACCAGGGTTTCAAAATGGGGAGTGTGGATAAAACTCTATTTTTGCAAAATCATGGCAATGACCTTTTGATCGTTCATATATACATGGATGATATCATTTTTGGTGGCCCTTCTCATGCACTTGTTGGCAAGTTTGCTGAGCAGATGAGCAGGGAGTTCGAGATGAGCATGATGGGGGAACTTCAGTTCTTCCTTAGGCTCTAGATTAGGCAGACATCCCAAGGCACTTCCGTCCACCAGAGTAAGTACACAAGGGACCTCCTTTGGAAGTTTGACACGGTAGACTCTTCACCACAGATGACTCCAATGAGTGCGTCTAACATGATGGACAAGGACGAAGATGGAGAGGAAGTTGATCAGAAGGTGTACCGAGGGATGATCGGGTCACTGATGTACTTGACAGCCACGAGGCCAGACATACAGTTTGTTGTAGGTCTGTGCGCTCGTTTTCAGGCGTCTCCAAGGGTGTCACACCGCACCATTGTGAAGTGGATCTTGAGGTATGTCAAGTTCATCCCGAAGTATGGTTTGTAGTACTCCGTGGATTCAGTGCTTTCCCTCCTCGGCTATTCTGATGCTGACTTTGCTAGGTGCCGGTTGGATCGCAAGTTGACTTCCGGTACCTGCCAGTTCTTGGGTATTTCTTTAGTCTCCTAGTCCTCTCGCAATTAATCTAGCATAGCCCAATCCACTTGTGAGGCAGAATATCTAGCTGCTACTAGTTACTTCTCCCAGATCCTATGGATGCTTGCTACTTTGAAAGACTACCTATGGGAGGATACCACTTCTATGTTGCTAAGAATCTAGTGCTCCATTCTAGAACCAAACACATATATGTGAGGCATCACTTCCTGAGAGACAACTATGAGAAAGGCATCATTCACCTAGTGCAAATAGAGATTGAGAACCAAGTGGCTAACATCCTAACTAAACCCCTAGACCCAAACAACTTCAACTGCATGCGTGGGGAGTTAGGAGCTTGCTTTCGCTTTTAGTCATGGGGAGTTTTGTTAGCTTTTAGGTTTTGTTTTGGTTTTCTTTTGCTTCTTTATGTATTTTGTGTCATACTCATGCGTTACATGATGTACACTTGTAGTATACACTTGCACTAGAGGTCCTTTGGTATGATCTGCTAGTTTTTGCTTGTACTATGTTGTACAGTGCATGCTTGATCATGGATGGCTTGAACTCATTTGGATCTATTGTATACTATGTGAGAGCTTAGTTATTTTTTTGCTTTCCTGAAAATCACAAACTTGATCACCACTTGATTTGGCAACCTAGCATGTATAGGAATGTTAAATGCAGATGCTATCTTTCCATGCTTGGTTGTTCTAGTTATTTACCTTTGCTGGTTGATGCCTAAGCATTTGTGATACCTTTCTTAATCTGAAATTGGAATTAAATCATATTGCAATTGGTATTTACTTGAGCTCAAATTAAAAGATGCACTGACTTGGTTTGAGATTGCTCACTTGTGCAATTTGGTGAGAACTTGGACCTAGCTGTGAATGACTAAAACCTTGTCTTAAGTTTCTGATGGTCTTTCTTGGCCTAGGCTTGGCATTGGTTGGTAAGAAGTGGCATGACAAGCAAATAACCCCTAGCATTTGATTAGAACTTGCTTGAAATAAAAATACTAAATCTAAAATTGCAAGTCTTTGAATTGTTATGGCTTGTTGGATATGCTCAGGTTAGGATTAGCACACCTTGTATGCATTGCTAGCATTTTGTTGTGCATGCCTATCTTGCTAGATGCTATTTATGTTGGTGATGCTTCCTTTTAACCAAAAAAACTGAAAATCATGCTTTGCTGTTGACTTGAGTAGACAGGTTCTTTTGAGCTTGTTGCATGCCCTGTTGCCCTCACATGCTCTGTATGCTAGAATTTGTATCTGATAGGTTTCCATCCCTATTGAGCATTGGCGGATTCGCTCAAATTTGCCACCCTACCACCAAGTTACCAAGACTCAGAGAATGGGCTAAATTCACGTCGAGATATTGTGGAGTGGGTTGTTCCAGGCCCAGGAAGGAAATCCTAAAGTTTCCCTATTTCTGACTTCAAAACTGGGGGTCGCTCGGCAGATTTGGACTACTAGCCACGTGGACGTCATTTGGAACATTGCGTGCAACCGAAGAAGACCTAGACTCCATCGCGGTCGTCTGTCACCGAGAAAGTTGGGTCTTTTCCAGTTTAGCCCGTACGGGCATTATATAATACAGGGGTCTTAGTGGAAACTGAGTCAATTAGGCCTGGGCTATAAATACCTAAGTGGCTAGTCATTTTGGGCTATAAACCCTAGGCTTAGGTTTCCAACTAGCAAAGCGCTTAGGGTGAAAACTGGGTGCTAATCTAGGATTTGGAGTCCCCTAGAGCTAGTACATTGCATTAGTGGGAGGATGAAGGGTGGTAGGCTGTGATGAACCTTGTAAGAACTGATTTTCCTCTCTAATCCAAGCAAGATTCATCCCCAAATTGTGTTCATGTGCGCATCCATCTCCTCCCCCTATTTCGAGTTTGGATTTTGGATGAAACTCAAAGGCTTTTGATGACTTGCTTTGCCCGCGAGTTAATCCTATTATTTTGGCCCTTTTGGACATGCTAGGATGCGGAGATTATGTCTTAGAACATCTCAATCCCATAGGATTGCCACGAGCAAGTAGTTCTTGAGTTTTTCCCTTTCTTGCCCAAAGATTGCCTTCTCACGAGATCTGAAATTCCCGCTAATCCCATGGTCATTTTGAGTTGATCTTTTGGGAATAGGTTGGGAATAGGGTCCAGATAGCCTGTGAAAAATCCCTTGAAGTTTGGACATGATTTGGTTTTGGCGACTCAAGTTCTGCGGATGTACCAAACACTAGACTATCCGATTCTATCGGACAGTCCGGCAGCGTGTACCGGATAGTTCAGCGTCGAGTCTGTCCTAGAGCTCTACCGGAGAGTCTAGCAGCTGCTACCAGACTATCTGGGGTCACCACACAGTCCAGCCCCTGGCACCGGACAGTCCGGTGTGTCCAGGCCAGCTGTCCCATTTTCGTGTTTTTCGTTCTTTCGCTGTGTTTTCGCTTCCATTTTGATTTTCCCACTATCTGACCAAACTCTTTGCTTGATGTGTTCCAGTAAGTCACATTTCGATGCGGTGAGTGTCGAGTGGTGAAATTACAAGTTTCGTTACTTGTGGTTACTTGCGATCTTTGTGGTCGTTGAGAGCCTTGATCTTTCTCGCCTGGTGCATATCCTTTCAATGGACAGGAAATTGTGCTTGCTAGACATGTATCTATTTAGTGGACGGTGTCTAGTGTGGGTTCCTATGTGTTTTTGGTGCACCAAGTATGGGATCGTGCTTTTGAGTTTTGAAGTGCTCCTATTCAACCCCCCTCTAGTCACACATCTCGGTCCTACAAGTGGTACCAGAGCCGGTTAGGTTTCTTCAAACCTTTACTGGTGAGAGACCAATAGTGACTATGACAAACACTAGGAAGATTCCAGTCCTTGGATCCAATGGCTAGTCATACTGGAAGGATAGGATGAAAGCTTTCTTGATTAGCCAAAGTCTAGACATATGGGACTCTACTTAGAGTACGACTTTCAGGGTGTTTCCTATTGCTGAGCGTACTACTCCGGCACTCGTTGCTCAGCACGAGGCTATTGCCAAGGCGGTGAACTTTCTCTTCTTAGGACTTGGTCCAGTTGATTATGAGAAAGTGAGCCACCTCGAAATTGCTCGTGAGATATGATCCCTACTAAGTGCACACCATGAGGGTACTGCTACTATCAAGGGCCATCTCGTTGAGACTTACAGGTGCGAATAAGAGAATTTCTTTCAGAAGCCTGGAGAATTCATCGATGACTTGTTTGGTCATTTTAAATCGATCATCAACAAGTTACACATCAGCTCCAGCCCTAAGAGGATCCGATACTCTAACCATCAGCAGGCTGTCAAGTCGTTGTTTGGGAGATCAAGGGTAACTCGATCATCGAGTTAGAGGCCTATGACACAATTGGAGTGGAGGCTCTTTATAGAAAGCTAAAGGCCACAGAAGTTGATTGCAAGTTGAGAGAATCTCTCACTTGTATTGGCTCCAAGAGCTTGGCCTTGGCTACTCCCTCCAGAGAGGTCGCTACTAACCCCCCACTTGACTACTTCTTATTTTCTACATTTATGTCTATTACAGAGGAGCAGTTGGCGTCACTTGGGGAAGAAGAGCTTTGCCTGGTTTCTAGTCGCTCTTAGCATGCCTAGGACAACCGGATTTGGAAGAATAGAGGCGAGAGGCCAAAATGCTTCGAGTGCGGTGAGGTGGGCCACTTCATCTCCAAGTGCCCTAATAAGAACAACGACTACTACAAGAAGGGCAAGAACCACTCCTACGACTCCAACACTTCGGTAAGTGCGACCACGCCAAGCACCGCTCCGGCAAGATCAAGAACTTTAGGAACGCATTCAAGAGCTACCAGAAGAACAACCGGAAGCGGGACAAGGCCTTCTTCGCCGAGCTTGGTGGTCTTTGCAGCGGAACGTCCTCCTCCTCCTCGTCCACATCAAGTTCAAGTGATGAGGAGATCATCACCAAGCGGGACAAGAGGAGGGATCAAGACGGTCTAGGTGGGCTTTGCTTCGTCTCCACCAAGTTCAAGCATAAGCACAAGATGGACTGGAGATATTTTTTGCTCGATGGCGCTTGAGGACAAGGATGACAAAGGCAACGACAACGACTCCTCCAATGAAGAGGTAACTCCCGAGCAACCTGAGATTCTTGAGAAGTTGGAGAAGAATAGTAATGAGTTGAAAGCCTAGGACAAGATGTTGGAGAAGGCAGCCAAGAAGCTATAGAAGCAGAAAGCCAAGCTTGCTGATGCTTTGGCTGAGATTAAGAGGTTGAAGAGTGTTCAAGCTCAGTCTAGTGAGATTGAGTGCCCTATCTGTGAGTCCACGATGAGTGATCTTTATGAGTAGAAGAGCAAGTATGCTCATTAGGTAGAGGAGATAGACAGGGTGAAGGTTGAGATAGGCAACCTCTAGTTTAAACTGGATGAGCCTACTTTGAGTCAGGAGCCTGAGTGTGAGTCTTGTCCCCATTTAGCTATTGAGATAGCTGAGCTGAAGATGAAGTATGAGGGGCAGCTCAAGGAGTTGGAGGAGTTTTGGTCTAGACCCACGCTTTTGGGTGCGTGCAATGTCTGTCCTACTTTGACAAGTGAGCTTGAGCGGGTTAGAGCTGATCTTGAGGTGCTTTCAGCACCCCCTGACACTTGTGAGAACTGTCTCACTTTGAGGTTGCAGTTGGTGGAGAAGGATGCCACCATTAGGAAGCTTGAGAAGTCATCTACCCCTATTCGCTCTTTGGATTGTGAGTTTTGCATTGCTCAGATGTGGTGATTGAGGGACAAAGGGGAGAAGAGATGGAGTTAGAGGAGAAAAATGCTCATTTGCGTGAGGTGCTCAACTGGATGTATGCGATGAGAGCCAATAGATTTGGCTCCATTGGATCTAAAGTGATGAGTCATTTTCAACAGAAGCCAAGACCCAGAAGGACTTGGGAACAAGCCCTGCGATGGACTGGAGGCCCTCAAATGGACTGGAGGTAGATGGAGAAGAAAGACCTATGAAGGACAAGAGGCATGCTCAGCGTCGGTCGGCCATGGGAGTTCGGTACACGGAGGGGCGGCACGACAACGGAGGTGTAAGTGCTAGATGGACTGCGAGGCAACTCCGATGGACTGGAGAAGCTGGGTGTGACCGTGGTGCTCCAACTCGAGTGCATGGCATGAAGACGTGCGAGGGCGTTGGTGGATTTGCTCAAATCTGCCACTCTACCACCAAGTTACCAAGACTCAGTGAATGGGCTAAATTCACGTTGAGATAGAGTGGACTGGGCTGTTCTAGGCCCACGATGGAAATCCTAAAGTTTCCCAGTTTCTGACTTCAAAACCGGGGGTCGATCGGCGGATTTGGACTACTAGACACGTGAACGTCATCCGGAAGATTGTGTGCAACTGAAGAAGATCAAGACTTCATCGCGTTTGTCCATCTCCAAGAAAGTTGGATCTTTTCCAGTTTAGGGTCTTAGTGTAAGCTGAGTCAGTTAGGCATGGCTATTAATACCTAAGTGGCTAGTCATTTAGGTGACTCTTCCGCCTCTAGAAACCCTAGGCTTAGCTTTCCAACCAGCCATGTGCTTAGAGTGAAAACAGGGTGCTAATCTAGGATATGGAGTCCCCTAGAGCTACTACTTTGCATTAGTGGGAGGATGAACTGTGGTAAGCTATGAGGAACCTTCTAAGAACGGATTTTCTTCTCTAATCCAAGAAAGATTCGTCGCCAAATCGAGTTCATGTGTGCAGCCATCTCCTCCCTCTTTCTAGTTTGGATTTTGGATGAAACTCAAAGGCTTTTGGTGATTTGCTATGCTCACGAGTTAATCCTGTTCCTTTGGTTCTTTTAGATTTGCTAGGACATGGATATTATGTCTTAGAACATCTCAATCCCACAGGGTCGCAACAAGCAAGTAGTTCTTGAGTTTTCCTCTTTTTTTGCCCAAAGATTGCCTTCTCACGAGATCTGAAATTCCCGCTTATCCCGTGGTCATTTTGTGTTTCTCTTTTGCGAATTGCTTGGGAATAGGGTCCAAATGGCCTGTGCAAAATCCTCTGAGGTTTGGACAAGTTTTGGGTTTGGGGACTTAAGTTCTGTGGCTGTACCGGACTATTCGGTACATCCACTGGACTATCCGGTTCTATCAAACAGTCCGGTAGCGTGTACCAGATAGTCCGAAGTCGGCTCTATCTTGGAACTCTACCGGACAGTCCGACAGCTGCTACCAGAGTATCTGGGGGCACAGCACAGTTCGGCCCCTAGCACCGGACAGTCCGGTGTGTCCAGGGCAGCAGTCCTGCTTTCGTGTTTTTTGTTCTTCCATTGTGTTTTTGCTTTGATTTTGCTTTTCCACTGTCTGACCATACTATTTGCTTGTTGTGTTCTAGTAAGTCGCATTTCGGTGCGGTGGGTGTCGAGTGGTGAAATTGCAAGTTTCATTGCTTGCAGTGACTTGCGATCTTTATGGTCGTTGAGTTGCTTGCTCTTTCTCGCCTTGTGTGTGTCCTTTCAATGGACAACACCTTGAGCTTGCTAGATACGTATCTATTCAGTGGACAGTGTGTAGCATGGGTTCTTGTGTGTTTTCGGTGCACCAAGTTACGGGATCGTTATTTTGAGTTTTCAAGTGCTCCTATTCAAGCCTCTCTAGTCGCACATCTCGGTCCTACAAGTGGTATCAGAGCCGGTTAGGTTTCTTCATACCTTTACCGGTGAGAAACCAATAGCGGCTATGACTAACTCTAGGAAGATTATGGTCCTTGGCTCCGATGAAAACTCCTACTGGAATGGTAGGATGAAAGCTTTCTTGATTAGCTAGAGTTTGGACATATGGGACTCTACTTAGAGTACGACATTTAGGGTGCTTCCTCTAAAGTGATGAGTGATTTTCAACAGAAGTCAAGACCCAGAAGGACTTGGGAACAAGCCCTCTGATGGATTGGAGGCCCTCCAATGGATTGGAGGTAGAAGGAGAAGAAACACTTCTGAAGGATAGGAGGCATGCTCAGCGTCGGTCGGCCATGGGAGTTTGGTACACGGAGGGGCGTCACGGCAATGGCAGTGTAAGTGCAAGATGGACTGCGAAGCAACTCTGATGAACTAGAGATGCCATGTGCGACCATGGTGCTCCAACCCGAGTGCTTCTATTCACCTCCCTCTAGTCACATATATCGATCCTACAAGTGGTATCAGAGCCGGTTAGGTTACTTCATACCTTTACCAGTGTGAAACCAATAGTGGCTATGACTAACTCTAGGAAGATTCTGGTCCTTGGCTTTGATGGCTACTCCTATTGGATTGGTAGGATGAAAGCTTTCTTGATTAGCCAGAGTCTGGACATATGAGACTCTACTTAGTTTATGACTTTCAAGGTGCTTCCTGTTGCCGAGCGTACTACTCTGACGCTCATTGCTCAGCATGAGGCTAACGCCAAGGCGGTGAACTTTCTCTTCCTATGACTTGGTCCAGTTGATTATGAGAAAGTGAGCCACCTCGAAACTGCTTGTGAGATATGATCCCTACTGAGTGCACACCATGAGGGTACTGCTACTATCAAGGGCCGTCTCATTGAGACTTATAGGCGCGAATATGAGAATTTCTTTCAGAAGCCTGGAGAGTCCATCGATGACTTGTTTGCTCATTTTCAATCGATCATCAACGAGTTACACATCAATTCCAGCCTTGAGAGGATCCCATAATCTGACCATCAGCAGGCTATCAAGTCATTGTATGTGTTGGATTGGAAAATATGGGAGATCAAGGCTAACTCGATCATCGAGTCAGAGGCCTATGACACGATTGGAGTGGAGGCTCTTTATAGCATGCTAAAGGCCGCAGAAGTTGATTACAAGTTGAGAGAATCTCTCACTTGTATTGGCTCCAAGAGCTTGGCCTTGGCTACTCCCTGCAGAGAGGCCGCTACTAAACCCCCACGTCACTACTTCTCATTTTCTGCACTTATGTCTGTTACAGAGGAGCAGTTGGCGTCACTTGGGGATAAAGAGCTTTGACTGGTGTCTAGTCACTTTAAACACGCCTACGACAACCAAATCAGCAAGAAGAGAGGCGAGAGGCCAAAATGCTTCGAGTACAGTGAGGTGGGCCACTTCATCGCCGAGTGCCCCAAGAAGAGCAACGACTCCTATAAGAAGGGCAAGAACCACTCCTGCGAGCATGCCAAGCACCGCTCTGGCAAGATCAAGAACTTTAGGAAGGCATTCAAGAGCTACCAGAAGAACAACCGAAAGCGGGACAAGGCCTTCTTCGCCGTGCTTGGTGGTGTTTGCAGCGGAACGTCCTCCTCATCCTCGTCCTCGTCAAGTTAAGTGATGAGGAGATTGTCACCAAGCGGGACAAGAAGAGGGATCAAGACAGTCTAGCTGGGCTTTGCTTCATCTCCACCAAGTCCAAGCGCAAGCACAAGATGGACCGGAGATCTTTTTGCTCCGTGGTGCTTGAGGACAAGGATGACAAGGGCAACGATAATGACTCCTTCGATGCTGAGGTAACTCCCGGGCAAGCTGAGATTCTTGAGATGTTAGAGAAGAATAGTCTTGAGTTGAAAGCCCAGGACAAGATGTTGGAGAAGGCAGCCAAGAAGCTATAGAAGCAGAAAGCCAAGCTTCCTGATGCTTTAGCTGAGATCAAGAGGTTAAAGAGTGTTCATGCCCAGCCTAGTGAGATTGAGTGCCCTACCTGTGAGTCTAGAATGAGTGATCTTTTCGAGTAGAAGAAGTATCTTCATCAGTTAGAGGATATAGATAGGCTAAAGGTTGAGATAGGCAAGCTCCAGTCTCAACTGGATCAGCCTACTTTGAGTGAGGAGCCTGAGTGTGAGTCTTGCCCCCACCTAGTTGTTGACATAGCTGAGCTAAAGTTGAAGTGTGAAGGGCAGCTCAAGGAGTTGGAGGAGCTGACCCACGCTTTTTGGTCGTGCAATGTCTGTCCTACTTTGAGAAGTGAGCTTGAGCGGGTGAGAGCTGACCATGAGGTTCTTTCAGCACCCCCTTACACTTGTGAGAACTGTCTCACTTTGAGGTTGCAGTTGGTGGAGAAGGATGCCACCATTAGGAAGCTTGAGAAGTCATCTACCCCTATTCGCTCTTTGGATTGTGAGTTTTGCGTTGCTCAGATGTGGTGATTGAGGGACAAATGGGAGATAAGCTGGACTTAGAGGAGGAAATTGCTCATTTGCGTGAGGTGCTCAGTTAGATGTATGCATTGAGAGCCAATTGACTGGCTCCATTGCCTCTTGAGTGAAGAGTGATTGTCAATGGAAGTGAAGACCCAGAAGGACTTGGGCACAAGCCCTCCTATGGACAGGAGGTAGATGGAGAAGAAAGTCCTCTAAGGGATAGGAGGCATGCTTAGTGTCAGTCGGCCATGGGAGTTCGGTACACGGAGGGGTGGCATGACAACGGTAGTCGAAGTCCTCTGATGGACTGCGAGGCAACTCCGATGGACTAGAGAAGCCGGGTGCCACCATGGTGCTCCAACCCGAGTGCATGGTGCGAAGACGTGCGAGGGTGTTGGCGGATTCGCTCAAATCTGCCACCGTACCACCAAGTTACCAAGACTCGTTGAATGGGCTAAATTCACATCGAGACACAGTGGAATGGGCTGTTCCAGGCCTAGGAAGGAAATCCTAAAGTTTCCCGGTTTCTAACATCAAACTGGGGGGTCGATCGGCCGATTTGGACTACTGGCACGTGGATGTCATCCAGAAGATTGCGTGCAACTGAAGAAGATCAAGACTCCATCGCGGTTGTCCATCCTCGAGAAAGTTGGGTCTTTTCCAGTTTAGCCCCTACGGTCATTTCTATTATATAGGGGTCTTAGTGTAAAGTGAGTTAGTTTGGCCTGGGCTATAAATACTTATGTGGCTAGTCATTTAGGTGACTCTTCCACCTCTAGAAACCCTAGGCTTAGCTTTCCAACCAGCCATGTGCTTAGAGTGAAAACTGGATGCTAATCAAGGATTTGGAGTCCCCTAGAGCTAGCACTTTGCATTAATAGGAGGATGAAGGGTGGTAGGCTGTGAGGAACCTTGTAAGAACTTATTTTCCTCTCTAATCCAAGCAAGATTCGTCCCCAAATCGAGTTCATGTGTGCAACCATTTCTTCCCCCTCTTTCTAGTTTGGATTTTGGATGAAACTTAGAGGCTTTTGGTGATTTGATGTGCCCACGAGTTAATCCTATTCTTTTTGCTCTTTTGGACATCCTAGGGTGTGGAGATTATGCCTTAGAACATCTCAATCCTGCAGGATTGCCATGAGCAAGTAGTTCTTGAGTTTTTCCCTTTCTTGCCCAAAGATTGCCTTCTCATGAGATCTAAAATTCCTGCTAATCCCAATGTCATTTCAAGTTGATCTTTTGGGAATAGCTTGTGAATAGGGTCCAGATAGCCCGTGCAAAATCTTGTGAAGTTTGGACAAGATTTGGACAAGTTTTCGGTTTAGGGACGCAATTTCTGTAGCTATACTGGATTATCCGGTACATCCACCGGACTATCCGGTTCTATCGGACAGTCTGGCAGCGTGTACCGGACAGTCTAGCATCAGGTCTGTCCTAGAGCTCTACTAGACACTTTGGCAGCCGCTACTAGACTATCCGGGGTCATCAGGCAGTAAGGCCCCTGGCACTGGACAGTCCGGTGTGTCTAGGCTAGGTGTCCCACATTCGTGTTTTTCGTTCTTCCACTATGTTTTCGTTTCGAGTTTGCTTTTCCCACATTCTGACCATACTCTTTGCTTACTGTGTTCGAGTAAGTCGCATTTCAGTGAGGTGAGTGTCGAGTGATGAAATTGCAAATTTCATTGCTTGAGGTGACTTACGATCCTTGTGGTCAGGTTCTCTCAACAAAACCATGGGCAAGTTACCGGTATTCTAGAAAGTAGAGTTACCCCGAATGGATGAGCTACTAGACATGTGGAGGACATCAAGTGAAGGCGGAGAAACTGAAGGCATGGAGTACTCCATCGTGGCTGTTCATCCGAGTTATTGTGGTCATTTCTAGCCCCTACGGGCCTTTGTAGTGTCAAGAGTGTGTAATATAGGGGGTCAAGTGCAAAACTTCCTTAGGGCTTAGTCTGTAGTATAAATAAGGAGGTGGCTACCATTAGCCATCTGTCTTGGCTGGTTTAGGGTTTGCCTAGTGTTAGGTTAGACTCTATTGTCATCACCAAGCGAGAGCAACAACATTAGTGAGGTTTGAGTGATCTTGCCTCCACTTTTAGAGGGTAGGAAGTGGGTGGCTGCTTGGGTGATCGAAACCCCATCTTGTAATCTGAATTTTAGGCCCCTTTGGGCCATTAATAGATGGAATTCGTGCAGCTGCTCTTGTGTTCTTGTTTTCCTCTCTCTTGATTGGTGTTTGGTTTCGATTCTTGATCTTTTGGTATGTTTATTTATGCATGACCAAGTTCGAGATCTTTCTATTCCTAGTGTTTTGGACTGCTAGGATGTGGTTGGATTGTGGCTTTCCTTGCCCAATCTTTAGATCCATGAGCAGCTCCACGTTTTTTCGTTCTTGCCTTGTGGACTTCACTTTGGGGATAATTCAAATCAGTGGAGGAATTCTTGGGCTCTTGCCTTGATCTATTGGGAACAGCTCCTCCATGGCCTAGACAAAGTCCTTATGAAATTTGGTGAAGTTTGGTGTCCATTTGGTCAAGATTTGGATCGATTCTTAAGGATTCGCGGGTTGTTTTCTCTCCTCGGACTGCCCAGTTTCATACCACTAGACTGTCTGATGGTGACGTATTGGACTGTCCGGTGCGTAGGGTTTTGCCCAGGCGGAGTTCACAAGGTTTGGCCTCCCCAGCACTTTTGCGAGCACCGGACTGTCCCGTAGTGGTGCATAGGACCGTCCCGTGGTGCTAGAGCACTGGGGATATACCCTCGGGCCAGAACATCTGGTGCCTATACCGGATTGTCCGGTGGGTGTGTACCAGACTGTCCAGTGGTGCTAGTGCTTGAGGCTTGCCTTGGTTTAGTTCGTCCAGTGTGTTGCCACCGGACCGTCCAATGGTGTACTACCAGACCGTCCGGTGCCTCTCTGTCTGGCATGTTTTGGCTCATTTTGCATCAGTTTCTCTCAGCATTTGAGCGAGTGCTGTTGTGCACTTCCGTATTGCTTTCCTCTAGGTGTCCTAGGGTTGGTAGCTTGAGTGTGTTGTGTGACCTTGCACTTTAGAGAAGAGAGGGTTTTGAGGGTTGCAAGTTTTAGGTGCCGACCTATTCACCCTCCCTCTAGGTCACTCTTTCAGTCCTCACCACAAAGTTAGCATAGTCACTAGTGTAGGCCATGTTTTGATCTCGGGAGTCAGACCCCAGATGAACATCTTGCATTTCTTCAGGTCACTATCGACTTCTATCGGAGCATAGCGAGCCAAGTCTGTGAACCTTTGGATGTATTCTGGCATTATGATGTTCCCCTGAATCAGGTTTCTGAATTCTTCTCCCTTTAGATCCTTGGCGGCTTTAAGGATGTGGTGCTGTCAGAAGGCTTCTAGAAATTCCTCCAATGTGACTATGCCCTCCTTGGCTGCGTTGTAAGTCTCCAACCAAGAAAGCGCGAAACCAGTGAGCTGGTGTGTAGCCAAGGCCAGCTTGACGGGTTCATCACACTTGATGACCTCCAACTTCCACTCTATGGTGCGGATCCAGTCCTCTGCCTCAAAGGGGCCATGGGACCCTAAGAAGGATGGTGGCTTCAGCCTCATGAACTCTCCCAATTTGTCCTGGGGCCTGCCTTGGGGTAGCCCCTAAGCCATTCCCTCCATACAGCGAACTAGATTTTGGTTAACTCTTGGTATGGGTTTAGGGGTGGAGGTGTGGGTGGTAGAGTTGGGACCTAGGGTGGTGAGGGCAGCACTGAATGACTTCCAGCATTTTGGCTGCTATTGACTTTCCGTTCAACAACAACCATCGAGTTGTTGCCGGAGTTGTGGGAGGCCATCTGTGATGAGAAGCGGATTTTAGGGGCTATTATTGTATTAAATGTTATTTGTTCATTAGGTAATACACAATGAAACTTTTCCATAAAAGCACACATTTTATTCAAACAACTATTCTAGCAGTTACAACCAGCATACAAGCCCTACACAACATGGTGACTCTACTCTAAGGCAACTAACATCTCATCTAAAGAGCTTGAAGAGCCAGGGATCTCGAATGAAAGGAGGTCAGCATTGCTGACTTGAGGAATGAGGCTCCAATCAAACTCCAAGTCTAGCAGGTCAATCGTCCTACAGCCTTGGTCCTTCTTGTTCCTTTCCCGTTCTTCTGTCTCCCTTTGAGCTCTCTTCGCAGCTTGTTCTTACTTTTGGACATACTTATCATGCATGCTTTTGACCATTTCCCAACCTGCACATTCATGGTCCTGGAGAGCTGCTAGCTAGTTCTTTCGTGAGACGTTTTCTTCCTTTAGCTTCTGAACTGTGGCTGCATAGGATAGCATTCAGTGGTTCGTTTGGTTAAACTAGGAGTCTACTTTCTGGCAGTGGGTGTCTAGGAGGTGGACATAGTTGACCAAGCAGGAAATAGTGGTGTTCTTTATGGAGGATTTGCCCTCAAGTGAGTTAATGTGGTTCTGCCATATGGGGGTGGTTTTGTCTTCAGGCGGGAAGAAGCAAATAGTGGTGTGTTCTATCTCCCTCTCATAGACATGGCACAAGTGGCGGAGGGCATTGTAGGCTATGGTTTTCTTAGTGATGATCACGTCATGGCCAAGGGTGGTGTCACAAAAGTTGGGGTGATATGGATCGGATCCTATTTAGATGGTTATCATACATCTAATTGCGATGGGGTCATTATACTCTATGCTTCTATAATAGGGCTCTTGATTAATGCCAAGCATCCGAGTGCAGTACCGCAGCAATTGATCAAAGTCGATCTCACCCTGTTCATTCACCGCTTGCATAGGTGTCATCTAGAAAAAGGAAAGAACGAAATAAATAGAGGGTTGAGTATAAGAATAGTTTTGCAACATAGTTTCGAACACATAAACACTCCTAAAACTCTTAGGTCATGTCCTACGGCCAACCCTAGGTTCTCATACCACATGAGGCGCCCCCACTTTCATGAGAACTCAAATGTGATACAAATGCTAGTCCTAAGAGGCTAGCAACACATTTATTCAAGTAGTACAGAGTCTGACTTAGCGATTATAGAAGCATCTTTATTGCCTAATGCAATAGGCTACTTCAGAGCATGAGCATGACCTAAGCGAAGAGGGCCTCGATCTGGGCATCAATGTCGTCTAAAAAACATCAAATAAGCAAGGGTGAGCATGACCGTACTCCACAAGGCCACTTTGCTCCATAAGGAATTGGGGTTGAGCTATTTCTACATGCACGGAATATTTGGAGCTTAGGGTACTTTTGTGGAAAAGCATTTTCATATGCAAGGTTCTTATTTCTCAGTTTTAGTTTGAGAAAAAACTTTTTCCTATAAAAGGAGTTGCGACTAGACTCAACGGTCCACCGTGGCTCAAGCCAACACAGCTTCCACCATGCTCTTGAGTAATGCCCCCATAGCTTCCCAATACACCCACCTTCCGAGCCACACCCATTTTTATAAAATTTCTAATTGTCGAAACCAAGCCATAACCCATCCATGCCAATGGACAACGGACTATCCGGATAGTTTTTTACTCTGATCAAAGGCGCACACTTTACCCACAAGTTCGGTCCAAGACACTCATTGCCATGACGCCTTTCCCTATCAGGGTTCTACCCCCGCAAGTATTCCCCAAACGTCAACCATAAGAGACTCAGGACTGCATGTCGCCCAGTGCTAGCAGACACGCAATGTCACCCAATGCTAGTAGGCACACGACTGTTCCCATTCCTAGTCTCCCATTTCTACCTAGCTCACAGGCATCAGCCTGGCTGTTCGTTGTGAGTTCCGACCCAGTGTTGCCACACACAAAACTAGGGTTATGTTTTGTTCAACAGGGAAAGGGTTGTGTTTGCAAAACTAGGAGATTTATGAATCAAATGGGATTCCTGTGGACTTGCCATCTTCGATGCTTTCGTTGCAGCGGAGGTTGATGTTTGACTCCTTAGGATCCTGGCTCATAACGTTCATGTCGGGCACCTAGGTCTCCTCGGGGATAGTGTCTATGCACACAAAAACAAAAACACACATAGAATGACAATCCACAATGCTCCAAAATGTTGTGAAAAGGACATGGCTGATTAGAGGATGGTTTTATATGAATTTTAGCGATGGAATCATCAAAAACGGAGTCGAAATGACCAAGATATGAAAATCCTTTGAAAAAGAAATTCATAACTCAAAAGAAAAGGGGAAGGAGCTCGCAGGTCAAAACCACACGCAACCCATTCCATCTTCTTGGCCTGGCTTAGCCTACTCCCTCTCTCCGTGTCTGTGGGCCTAGTGGGCTAGCCCACCAGCCGCGATGGGGAGGTGACGACGAGATGTTGGCCCCACGTGGCAGCCACACGGCAGGTGGGGAGACGGGGGACGGCAGTGTGCTGGCACCGTCAAGACCGACAGGCTTAGTCTGAGCAGACCGGCCACCGCCGCGGTGCCCTGGTTCACCGGCGGTTCGCCGCCGATGACACGGTTCCGCTGACAACGCTGGCCGTGGAGTATGAGAGTGGTGTGGTGAACTCGATAGGGGTATTGAGGAGGTGTGAAGGGTGGCGTGTGGTGCCGGCGGCAAGCAGTCAGAACGCCGGCGAGGTGTGGCCATGGTGCGGCGGTGCTACAGAGCTATTCAGGGGCGGCTGGGGTGCATAGAGGAGCGCTTCGTGGTGAGCAAGCTCACCGTGGGGTACTCCCAATGCGGAGTTGGGCGTGTTCATGTGTGCTTGGTGTGTGCATGGAGGCGGTGTGGGGTTGGCCGAGGTGGATGCGCCTCCTTTTATAGGTGGCGGCGAGGTCGGCGCGCACGGTGGTGTGTCGCGGCTCGGTTGGCCGAGCGCTCATGATGCGGCGTGAGCACGCGTGATTGTGGAGGCGCGATGATGGCAGTGTAGGTGTGTTTGACCAATGAGGCGGACTTGACGTAGTGCTGTGCATGGCTGTGTTGCCTCGGGGAGAAGGCAGAGCTGGCACGGTAGCGTCCATGTGCCATAGTGGTGGCGACGGCGTCACAGTGATGCAGTGGAGTCCAGTTGAGGGGAGACGGCCTTGGTTTGGCGGGATGCAAAGAGACGGGGAGTGGCATGGAAGTGCCATGATTGTGCTATTGTGCGTGCTTATGGGCGGCAAGGCATGGTGCACGCCGCGGCTTTCTTTGCTCGCCGGTTAAGGGAGGAAGAAGGAATGGTGAGGCTGACGGGCGGAGCCCGGTCGCCAAAGGAGACGGGAGGGAACCGTGACTTGTGCCAGCCTGGCCACCTAGACCGAGCAGGGAGAGGGTTGACCGGCCATAGGGAGGGGAGGAAAAAGAGGGGCCGCATGGGCCGTGGTGAGGAAAAGGGTTTGGGTGGCCCGTTCCAAGGTTTCTGTTTTTTTCTTTTACTGGTATTAGTTTTTGATTTTTGATTTGGGGAATTTTGGAAAAGAGGAATGTGAGGAACTTGGGTAGAATCTCAGTGGTGGAGGTCTAGGGTGATATGATGGGTTGATGATGGAAACGTGCTGATGTTTTTCAAAACTTTTTGAAGACTACATGATTTATTTTGCTAATTTTTGTTTAACGATTTTTCGGGGTGTTACAGAAAGCTACTTCGATACTGTCGCTTGCAGTATAAGGTTCGGCGTGCTTCAGTGCTGAAGCTGGGGGAGGAAGAAGGGGCCTACCATTGCAATACTGGTACCGGTTCGTTTCTAGAACCAGTTGAGGGACTCAAGTGTACCGAGTCTGGTTTTTTGTCCTGGCTGTGATGAGCGCTTTTCAACACCAAAGACTTGAAGGGACTAGCAAGCATAAGATCTCTTGAGTAGACTGAGTGGCAACACTAGAGTGGACTTGGCGTGACAAAATCCCTACCGAGTGGACTGGTAGGTGGCTTGGGCTAAGCTCCAAGTTAGACTCGGCCCATAAAATCACCCTAGAAGAAACTCATCAAGTGTTTACCGGTTCAAGCGTCAAAACCGGGCCGAACTATCATGCAAAACTGTCTTAGGGCTTAGTCTATAGTTAAATAAGGAGGTGGCTGCCATTAGCCACTGCTCTAGGCTGGTTTTAGAGTTTGCTTAGGCTAGTTGAGAGCATATTTTTGCCACCAAGCAAAGTGCTTAAGGAAAAGTGAGATTGGAGTGACCTAATCCCTATTGTAAGAGGGTAGAAAGTACGAGGCTGCATGGGAATGAATTCCCCATCTTGTAATCTGAATCTAAGACCTCTTTGAGGCTTCTAATTGATGGATTTCCAACAGCCCCTTACGTGTGCTTGCTTCCCCCTTCTTGATTGGCTTTTGGTCTTGAATCCTTGGTCTTTTGGTGTGTTTGTGCTTGACCATGTTTGAGATCCTTCTTTTGCTGGTGTTTTGAACTGCTAGGATGTGGAGGGATTGTGGTTTTGGTTGGCCAAATCCTTGGTTCCATGAGCAGCCCTGAGATCTTTCGTTATTGCCCTTATTCTTCACGTTTTGGATAGTCAAATCCATGGAGAAACCCTTGGCTTTTGGTTGTGATCTCTTGGGAATAGTTTCTTCATGGCCTAGACAAGATCCACGCAAAGTTTTGTGAGGAATGGAGATCATTGGAGCAAGTTTTGGTTTCGATTTTGGTGGATGTGTACGTTATTCTGCTCTGCCTAGGTTGTTTTCTTAACCATTGGATGGTCCGGTGGTAGTCCGCTGTGTGCAATAGCACAAGGACGGAGCTAATGAGGTCCGACCACTTTTGGGCGTTTGAAAATGTGAGACCGTCTGGTGGTCAAAGCACCGGACAGTCCGGTGCTCGCTAGGAGTTCAAACACCACTCTGCCAATTTTGTCGAGTGGTTGCACCGGACTGTCCCGTTCGCGACCATCGGGTGCGTGATCACCGGAGCATCCGATGCATGTCAAACGGCAGGTCATGGCTCGTTTTGCGTAATTTTTTATCAGCATTTGAGCGAGTGCTTGTGTGTGCTTCCGCATGGTTTTTCTCTATGTGTCCTTGGGTTGGTAGCTTGACTTTGCTACACACCTTGCACATCGGAGAAGCGAGGGTTTTGGGGTTGCAAGTTTTAGGTGTCGACCTATTCACCCCCCTCTATGTCGCTATTTCGGTTCTCAATTGATATTAGAGCCAAGTTAGGCCTTCTATATCTTGACCAGTTTTAGATCCACCAAGAGACAACCATGGCTTCGATTATGTATTTTGGAAGATCCACGTGTCGGAATTTCTACAGAGCCAGCATTCGTCCACCTGGGATATTTGCCAGAGAGCTTATTACCAAGTGCTGGATGAGCGTGTGACCTAACTACAGCAGTGAGAACATGAAGCTAACAACAAAGCTAGGAACTTCATGCTTAGAGAGTTGAGCCGCTCTGAGTTCAACACAGTGAGTCACTTGCAGACGGCTCATGAGATCTAGACTATCCATGGAAACTTCCATGAGGAGAAAAGTCAAGTCAAGGCTAGGTTGTTTGAGATCTACAAGCGGGAGTATGAGAATTTCTCCTAGTAGCCTATTGAGAGCATAAATGACTTGTTTTGTTACTTTTAGTCGATTGCTAACAAGATTCGTGCAAATGCTAAGAATGTGGCATTGCCGTACGACGACCATGAGCAAGCTTGCAAGTTTCTCTTTGCCTTAAATCGTTGTATTTGGCAATTGAAGATGGAGTTCATAGTTGAGTCAGTTAGCTATGAGACTCTCACCACAGACGAACTTTACACCATGCCGAAGGCTTCAAAGGTTGACTCTCACGCGTGAGCCAAAATATGAGCGAAAATGAGTGGATCAACTTCCAAGAGCCTAGCCCTTATGTCTAGCCCAGGTTTTGGTGGTGCCGGTAACCCTAACCCTTCTATTGATTATGCTTTGTCTTTGATTTCAGCTATGGAGGAGCTGGAGGCACTTGATGATGAGAAGTTGTGCCAGTTGTCCAACAAGTTCCAGCACCTCTACTCCAACAGGATGGGCCGCAGAAGAGGTGACAAGCTCCACTGATACGAGTACGGGAAGACCAACCACTTCATCGCCGGTTGTGAGGGATAAATATCCAATGGTCCCTCAGACGACGTATCTGGTGCAAGGGCCGATGGAAGGCCCAATCCAGAGCCGACCGAGTGACTCGGGTCCGAGATGCCAAACAACTTGGCGCACAAGACAAGGACTCGACGTATACAAGGAAGATCTAAGAAGAATCCTATTAGAAGATGTAACCAATTCTAATATGACTAGAACCAACTTATAACCCAAACCACGCCGGACTATATAAGGCGGGCTATGGACCCTTCCCAAAGATCTCTGTCCGCATCCGGTAGATACTCCAATATCTCTAACCCTCAATATCTCTAACCCTCATACATACTCACATCAATACAACTCGTCCCAAACAAGACGTAGGGTATTACGTATCTCACGGCCCGAATTTATATAAATTGTGTGTTGTTATCTATTATCGCGTTACACGCGAACAATCGAGGTACAGTCAATCTCGCCAACCCATAAAAGCGTCCCGTGATACATCTCGTGGTGCATTGCCGATACTAAACACCGACAGTTGACGTGCCAAGTAGAAGCGTCTACATCGACGTGAAGTTAGCTTCATGCTTATCTTCTCACCAACACATATAGTTTGCGTCTGGAGAGATCTTTACCTTCGGCTCCATCGCATTCGTCGTCGATGAGTTTGGCAACAAACGCATCATCCAAAAACGTCGTATTTGCGATGCGGAGGAGGAACTCGAGTTCGGCTTCCCGGGAAGTCGTCTCCGGCTGCTGTATCGATCCCGGTACCAAGCGGCGTCATGCAACAATAGCGCGGCCATGTGGATCTACTTCAGTATCTCCGTCGATCGGGTTCGGATTCGATTTGGAAGCCGCTCAACAGAACGACTATCGACAAGGAAATATCATCATGCAGACAGACGAGAGCCACCGAGGAGACCTCGGTTGTTCGAGTCGTAGTCAGATCCAGAGATAAATCGGTTTTTGCCGGCCATGCTCTCCAACTCCGATATGCTATTTTCTGAATCGCACGGCGGCTGGTCTGTTCAGGCCAAGGTCCAATCAAACGTGAAAACCGAGGGGAGCAGGACTCAATGGAGTGCAACTCTGCACGTCGGAAGCAGAAAACGCAGGGCTCCAGCCTGACATGCATATAGATCAAGGCCAAGCCAATTACGGACGCTATGCATGAGAGATTAACTAATCCGCATAGGCTGTTTAGCATATAGAAGAGGCGCCGAGAAAAGAAGATCAACGCCGTGCTGTTGAGACAAGAAGATCAATGGAATAATCGTGATGCGACATAATCAATTACGTGCAATATTCAGAATTGAGCTGACTATCTGGTTCAACCACGCTTCGATATTCTCAGCCGATTACTTTCAGCCTGCGCTCAGAAGTTGTCTTCGGACTCAATCTCAAACCAGTCGATCACAAGCTGGATTAGCCAAACAGCTAAGTCATTTTAATATTTAAATTATACATTTAATTATGCTAATTAATTTTTCGTCTATCCGATTGGCTTAGCCCAATCTCTCGGATATTATTCAAGGATTCCTTACAAACAATACTACTTGGATTGTTCTCTCGTTACTATTCTATGAAAATATTTCATACCGGTACAAGCATCCGCAATATGCCAAAACAGCGTGTTATCTGATTCAAGTGGTTTGCTATAATTGCTTATAACAATTAAATTATTTCTTAATCATCTGTGCTCTGGATTAATTGAATTATTTCTTAATCATCTGGGTTGTGGATCAATTGAATTATTTCTAGAATATCCGAATTATTGTATCAATTGGATTTTTTATGGATCATTCATATTATCTATATTATTTGTGGATCACTCGGATTATTTTATTTCTGGATCGCCCGGATTATCTCTGAATTATTCATGCTAGTTCTGATAGCTCGTCCTGAATCACTTGAGAATATTATTTATGGATCACTCAGATTATTTTATTTCTGGATCACTCGGATCATCTCTGAATTATTCATGCTAGTTCTGGTAGCTCGTCCAGAATCACTTGAGATTACTCGGATCAACTCTAGATTAGTCATATTATTTCGGATCACTGATATTCATTTCAAGATCATTATTTCGAATCATTTATATTTATTTCAGCATCATTATTTTAGATCAGTCATGTTACTTCAGTTCACTCAGATTATTTCGAGACCACTCCGGGTTTTATATTACTAAGATTATTTCTGGTCATTCAAACCGTGCGTTATGCACCTCGGTAAACTGAAACATTTTCTACCTCGTATGTTTTCTCGAATTATCTCATAGCACATTGTGTGCCTTGACAGGCTTTTCTGTTACATCTCGTGTTTCGCCGAGACAACTCTTTTCTGTCGCATCTCGTGTTTCGCCGAGTCGCATCTTTTCCGTCACATCTCGTGCTGTGATAAATCCAAGTGTTTACTAGTAAGATCTGTGCATATGACAACTGGGGTCATGAACTCTATATGACCACTGTTAAAACGGGGCAGTCGGTCTGGCCAGTCGGCGCTACATGCCTTCACTCACTCAGAACAGGGTGTATTCTATCCCTACTTACGGGACAATCAGCCTAGGTCGTAAACCCACAGCTGATGTTACATGCCTGTCGCTTACTCATTAAGGGTGCAATCTGATCCTCCTTACGGGGCAATCAACCTATGTCGTGGACCGATAGCTGGTGTTATATGCCTGTCACTTACTCATTGAGGGTGCAATCTGGCCCTGCTTACGAAGCAATCAGCCTAGGTTGTAGACCGACAGCTGGTGTTACATGCCTTCGCTCACTTGGAACACGGTGCAATCTGGCCCTCCTTACGGGGCAATTAGCCTAGGTCGTAGACTGACAGCTGGTATTACATGCCTGTGACTTACTCATTAAGGGTGCAATCTGGCCTTCTTACGGGGCAATCAGACTAGGTCGTAATCCTACGCATACTCATTTAAGGGATACCTCTTGCCCTTCATACGGGGCAGTCGGTCTGGCCCACCGACACTCTATGCGTTCACTATAGTCAAAATTCAAACATGGAGTTCACTTTATGATGTACTATAAACTCGGGAGTTGACTTCATGACGCACTATCGACTTGGGGGCGCCCTACTATTTTGTCTACTCAGGGGTGCGCTGCCACGCGCCTCGCCGACTCACTACTTCATCAGCTCGAGGGCTGCACCGCTGCTCACCTCGCTGACTCGCTACTTCGTCGACTCGGGGGCTGGGTTGTTGCCCGCTTTGTCGACTCACCACTTCGTTGACTCGGGGGCTGGGCTGTTGCCCGCCTTGCTGACTCACTGCTCCATCAACTCGAGGGCTGGGCTGTAGCTCGCCTTGCCGACTCACGGCTTCGTCGACTCGGGGGGCTAGGCTATTGCCTGCCTTGCCGACTCACCGCTTCATCGACTCAGGGGCTAGGCTGCCGCTCACCTTGCTGACTCACCGCTTCGTCGACTTGGGGGCTGGGCAACTGCCCGCCTCACCGACTCCTTCGTCTGCCCGCCATACCAAGATCACTCGGAGGAATAAGTCGCTTGACCCTCAACCTGATTATGCTAATCAGCTTGACGCTCGGGAGCTGCATGGAGGATACCATCAGAATTTTTTCGAAGACTACAAAGCAAGATACTCGGAAGATTACAAGGCAAGACATTCAGAAAGCATAATTTGGACCTTCAAGCCGATTGTTGCTCAAGTCGACTTAAAGCTCGGGGGCTTGTGGGGGATAGATGTCCCCTGGTCCCTCAGGCGACGTATTTGGTGCATGGGCCGATGGAAGGCCCAATCGAGGGGCCGACCGAGTGACTCGGGCCTGAGGTGCCAAACAACTTGGCGCACAAGACAATGACTCGACGTGTACAAGGAAGATCCAAGAAAAATCCTAGTAGGAGATGTAACCAATCCTAGTAGGACTAGAACCAACTTGTAACCCAAGCCACACCGGACTATATAAGGCGGGCTAGGGACCCCTCTTAAAGATGTCTCTCCACCTCCTGTAGATCCTCCAATCTCTCTAATCCTCATACATACTCACATCAATACAACTTGCCCCAAATAGGACGTAGGGTATTACGCATCTCTCGTCTCGAACCTATATAAATCGTGTGTTCTTGTCTCTTGTCGCGTTACACGCGAACCATCGAGCTACAATCGATCTCGCCAACCCATAAAAGCATCCCGTGATACATCCCGTGGTGCATTGCTGGTACTAAACACCGACACCAGCTACCCCTAGAGGAGAGCTCAAGAGAAGTACTTCACAGGCAAGAGTGACAACAAGCACAAGGGTGAGTACACCTCTGACAAGAAGAAGGGCAAGTACAAGGGCGACAAGAAGAAGCGGCTATTAACGGTTGTTATTGCACTATCTTCAACCATCAACTATCCATGATCATGAAGGAAAATGTATGAAAGTGTAGACTAAACCCTTTCTACTGACATATTTTCACCAGTTGTGTTGAATATTTGATTGCATGTGCAATAACAACTGAAAACAGGCAAAATACAGCTAAGTCTAGAAAGACCCTGGCCGTCCAACCAGTGGGCCAGGCCGCTCGGCCTCCCCTTGGCTGCCCGGCCAGTGATAGTGGCCAAATCACCTCATCTTCGACCGGCATGCACACAAACGAAGTGTCAACATAACTCCAAGGTGTAAACCGCAAAAGCAACATGCAAAGCACTGGAAGACCCACCACCTCATCGATCTAGCACTTGGATTTGTGAAGTCAGCAATCCAGGGCACTTCAATCCTATGGCTAAGGAAGAAACACATTGAAGATCCAATGATATGGGGAAAAGCACAAGTTATAACCACCAACCGCCATGCAACCGACTTGTGTAGGCAAGATGAAATGTGGGATGAAGTAAGGCGGTGGATCCAAGGGTTGGCCAGGCCGCCTGGCCTTGGGTGGAGCTACCCAGCCTCCTACCAGGCCGCTCGGCCTACCCCCTGCCCTTACATCCGCCTTACCGACCCTATAAGTACCCCCACTCACTTGATGACTATAAATACCCTCGGTAGCTCATTTGCAAAGTGTGGAAGTTGAGTAGAACACACAATTGTCTTAGTCTTGTAATAGTAGGTTAGTCCTGGGAGTTAGAGTCGAGTCTGATCTTTCGCCTCAGGGATTTCGGAGTTAGCTTCGAGTCTTGGTAATGCTCTTGTATCTTTCTATCTTTTGTACTCTTGCTACTTCAGTATAATACAAGTCATTGCTCTATCTTTCAGTTATACTTTACTTTATTTCTTGCAATTGCCTAGTGTGCTGTACCTTTTTTGCATTACTAGACCAAGGCTTAGGTTTGTGTTGTCTTTAAGTCCTTTGAATCTTCCTAGACTTGCCAGTGCTATAAACTTGCCTTAGGCTGTGATCTAAGGTTAAGTTAGCTCTCACCCTCTGATCAAGGATGAGCTTTAGTGACCAAGTTCTCACTTAATCACTATTTTTGCGTGCCATCTTACCCACGCAGATCCGGTTGGTAGTCCCTATTGGTGATAGCATTAGGGAACCTCTATAATCCGACCTCATCATTTGGTAAGCCCATAGGCATTAGCCAGTTGCCATTCGTTTGGACAACTATCTACTCCCGTGCCTCCTTAGTGTAGTCTGGAATTTCGTTTGACGCAAGACCCTAGTTTGTATTCGATCGACTTAGTTCAACCACGAATATTCCTATGCAGTCGTTAAGAAATAGAGTTTGGATATCTTAATCTTGCTCGTTGTCCTCCCAGGCAACTATACCTATCTGCTAGCTCTTTGGTCCATGATATCTCACACTACCATACACTATCTTGTTTATCTTACCCCCGTTGTAAGAATAGCTGTATTTATCTAAGTTATGTAGTACTGTTAAAAGTTTGACATTTCATTCCACCTATTTGCCCTTGCTTCCCTGTGGATTTTTATGATACTCAGAATACTCTGAGTGAAAAAGCTACATCGAATCTCCATGCGCTTGTGGAGTAAAATCTGTTATGCTAAGAGATGTCAACACCTTTTTCTAGCGTCGTTGCTGGGGAAGCAATTGGCAATAGAAGTTTGATTTGTTCGAACCTAGGTGCTTATAACTTGATAACATACCGCTATTTCTTAGCGAGCTCATTTGCCTTAGTCTACTTTACTGTTGGGTGACAGAGAGGTGTATGACCGGTTTCGACTTACCGGCAAATTTCCACAATAATCCGGAGTCGCTGCTCAGAAGGAGAGTCCGTCAAAAGACAATCCACGGCCAGAGGCTTGTGCCATTAGAATTGGAGTTTGGATCCACGAGTACAAATTCACCGACACCGACTATGGCCAAGAAGACCAGTCGTGAGTTCTCCATCCCATCTAGCAACAACATGCCCACTGGGCCTAAAGTATAGGTTGGAGAAGGTTTTGAGCTCAAGCCAGGTGTCATCCAAATAGTCAAGCTAGTGCATTTTGCGGATCCGATGCTAATAGCCATCTCCAGCAATTCTTGGAGATATGCAGCACTTTCACGATCAAAGGTGCAACCCAGATGCTGTTCGACTCTGCCTCTTCCCATTCTCACAAGTGGGAAAGGCGAAACAGTGGTTCTATTTGAACAGCGCAAACTTGGCAACCTGGGAGGCACGCTCAAATGCCTTCCTAGCAAATTACTTCCCTCTAGAGAAGACAAGCTCCCTGAGGAACCAAATCTTGAGCTTCCAACAGCTCACAGACGAGACGGTGGTGGAGGCATGGGAAAGACTTCAAGAGTACATCACTGCCTGCCGCCGCCATGGTATGTAATAGTGGTTGATCATCCAGAATTTCTTCCACGGGATACATTGGTTCATGCAAGAACACCTCAATACAGCCACTAGAGGATCCTTCTTGTCCTTGAGTGTCGCTGCCGCTCGTACTCTCATCGAGAAGATGGCAAGCAACCAAGGATGGAAACTAAAGATGGCGAATAATAAGCCCTGTGGAGTCCACCATATTGATGGCACCAATATGCTCACCGCTAAGATGGACCTCCTGCTAAAGAAGCTAGAGGATGCTCCTGAAGCTGTGTCGGTCCAGGCACTGGATTCTCGCATGACTTGCGAGCACTGCGGGAATACCGGCCATATGGGGAACAGCTGCCCCAGAAATGGATCAGAGGATGTGAACTTCATCACCGACAATAGCTTCAACAATGGGCCTCGTCCTTAGCCATGTTGGAATTTATGACCACATCTACCTGTGTGCAGTCAAGGTACGTCTTCTAGCACTTCACAGTAGTTTAATAAAAATCATGTCGATAAAAAAGCTATGAACGATAGCATAAGCAAGAAATTCTATGCTAACGATATGGTTCTTGAAACTTCGTCTTTGCAACTGGAAACTCTTAATAGAGCCATGAAGAATCAGTTGAGTTTCAATAAAATGCTAGAAACACAAATAGCTCAGCTTGCAGCCGCTCTGCCTAGTCCTACTTCGGGTAAGCTTCTGGGGCAGCCCGAACCACCCCCGAAGGAACATATCAATGATGTAACCACTAGGGGTGGATGGTCTTCACAAGACTCCCCACATCCTAGAAATGCAGGGAAAGAGCAGGCAAAATCCACCGAACCTGAGGAAGAAGAAGTGGCTAGTGAGCCACAACCGGTGAAGGAAGCACCCCAGTCAGCTCCACACAAGTTCTACAACGCCACCGTGCTCCCTTTTCCTCAACGGCAAAAAAAGACCTCCGTTGATGACAAATTCGACAAGTTTGTTGAGGTGATCAAGAAATTATATGTCAACATCCCACTTCTAGATGCGATGCAGGTACCTACGTATGCTAAGTACCTGACGGACATCCTCAACAACAAGAAGCCACTGCCATCCATAGAAGCCGTGCACCTCACAGAAGAGTGTAGCGCTGCAATACTCAACTAGCAGCCACAACAGAAAAAGGATCCAAGGAACCCAACCATCTCATGCTCTGTCAGGACCCAACACTTCGATCAAGCTCTCTGTGACTTGGGAGCAAGTGTGAGCATCATGCCAAAAGTATTTTTTGATAAACTAACACATGCCACACTTGCCCCTACTGCCTTGTGCCTGCAGCTGGCGGATCTGTCAATTCGCTACCCCGTTGGGATCGCCAAGGATATCCCGGTTAAAATCTAGAACTTCCTCATCCTGGTGGACTTCGTGGTGCTAGACGTGGAAATTGAAAGCAAAATGCTGCTCATCCTTGGGCGACCATTCTTAAGCACCGCTGAGGCCAACATTCATGTTGGAGCTGGAGAAGTCCACCTCAACATCAATGGCAGAAGGGAAACGTTCGCCTTCAGGCCGAAGGTTGAACAATGCCGACAAGTGAAAATGTTCAAATGTCAGGCACCCAGGGACACACTGAGGCCCAAGGTCGAGCTCCTGCCAAGCTAGTAGAAAGTTGATCATCTCATCCTAGCAATGGAGAGAATCCTTTTGGATGGAGAAGCCCGCCAGCTCAAATCCATTCGCAAAGCCAAGTCACTAAGATGTGCCTTGATGGCCAAGCTACCGACAAAGGAAGCAGGAGGCAAAGCTCTTGTTACAAAGGTCGCCACCAAAACAACGAACACACCCAAAGAATGGCGGAAGAAAGAAGAAGAGACACTGAAAGCCAAGCCCGATCAAAAGAAAAGAGGAAGAATTCCCAACCAGAAGCTATGGCAACCAAGAAAATCTGGTGTGCAAAAGTTGCAGCACACACGGTCGCTAAGTCTCTATCATGCGCTGACTCTGAATAAAAGGTATGACTTACCCTCATCATGAGGTAAACTAGCATTATCCTCCGCTGCATATTTAATGTCCACGCACTGTTAATAAGAATTTCCTTTTGACCACTACATGTCTAAATTCAAAGTCCTACACTAGTTTAATTTTTTTCTATCTCCTACATTTCAAAAATAAATATTTAGCCCGCCCGGTCCACCAGGGCCGGCCGGCCCAGCTTCTACTGCTTTGGCCTCAGATGCGCGCTGTAGGCCGGTCGGCCCTGGCCTGTGGCCACTTGGCCTCTCCTGCGGACGCTCGGCCCCGCTCCCTACGCACCGACACTACTCGGCACCCCTGAGTCACTACTGTCCCTTCTCCACGCACGCAAACACCAATCAGCCTACGCACCTAGGCCGCATGCCCCCCGCATTAGGCCGCCTGGCCCCTACTGCCCCCTGCATGCATGGTCGCGCCTATAAATATGCATGCTGTCCATCAGCACACCTCGCACTGCTCAGCAACATGAGCTCTCTCTCTCTCTCCCTTTAATCACTCTCCTAATTTAAGTACTTAGCTAGTTTCAGCACTTAGGAAATTTATGCTCAATAAAATAAATGCTACACCCTCATTTTGTTAGACGATTTGTGGAGGCTCTGCTCCGCAAGGACGACTAAAATTCAAACGGCTAACCGCTAATGCTAACTTTATTCTGTAACTGTTGTCTTCCCTCGAGTATTCTCTCATCTGTGTTTTGCAGGATGCCATCATTTTTTAGGAAAGCCGAGAGAGCCCTGAGCAACACAGGGAAATGAGAGCCAATGGACCGGCTCCATTGCCTCTAGAGTGATGAGTGATTGTCAATAGAAGCCAAAGACCCAGATGGACTTGGGCATAAGATCTCTGATGGACAGGAGGCCCTCCGATGGACTGGAGGTAGATGGAGAAGAAGTCCTCCAAAGGACTGGAGGCATGCTCGGCGTCTGTCAGCCATGGGAGTTCGGTACACGGAGGAGTGGCATGGTGACATCAGGAGTAAGTCCTCCGAAGGACTGTGAGGCTGCCTCGATGGACAAAGGATGCCGGGCGCCACCGCGGTGCTCCAATCTGAGTGCGTGGCGCGAAGACGTGCGCGGGAGGCTTTGGCGGCTTCAGCTCAAAACCGTCAACCAAGCTACCCAAGCCTTGGTGAGTTGGGCCTTGACTCGCCAAGATAGAGAAGATGGGCCAAATCCGGCCCAGCAGGAGACCTCCTAAAGTTTCTCAGTTTCTGACTTCAAAACCGGGGGCGGATCGCGGATTGGACTACTGGCCACGTGGAGAACATCCGAGGATTGCGTGGAACTTACAAAGATCAAGACTTCATCAAGGTCGTCCGTCCCGAAATATCCTGTAATCTTTTGTTTGAGTCCTTAGGGTTTGTCTAGTTGTAGGGACCTAAGTGCAAAACTGTCTAAACAGCACTCGGGTATAAATAGGTCCAAGGCAGGTCATTAGAGGAACTCTTGGCTGCTAGGATTAGGTTTTGCTTTGTGATTTCTGTCCTCAAGCCTTGAGCTCCATTGTTAGGGAGGTTAGAGCAGGATTTAGCCTCCTAATCTTGAGGGAATGTGAGGGTTGTTGCTTGGGACAAATTTCTGCTTGTATGCTGAATCTTTAGACCCTTCTTGGGCATCTATTTGAGGTGAATTTGTGCAGCAACCTTGTGTTCTTCTCCTCCCCCTCTCTCTTTGGATTATGGCTCCAATCCTTAGCTTTTGGGTGTTTGTTTGGCCAAGCTTGGAATCCCTTCTCTTGCTGATAGTTTGGACCTGCTATTACATGGAGATTATGTCTTAGAATATCTCAATCCAGTAGGATTGCCATGAGCAAGTCGGTTTGGGTTTTCCCCTTTCTTGCCCAAATTTTTGCCTCTTCACGGGATCTGAAATTCCCGCTAATCCCTTGATCTTTTTGAGTAGAACTTTTGGAAATAGCTTTGGAATAGTGTTAGAATAGCCTATGCAAAATTTTGTGAAGATCCGAGACGATTTGGTCAAATTTGAGGTTTGCAAACTCAGAGTCTGAGGCTGATTTCTAGGCACACCGGATAGTCTGGTGCAACTTCACCGGACAGTCCGGTGGACTTAACAGTCTCCAAATTGGCTGAATTTTTTGTATATTGTTCCCCATGTTTTCCTCAGCCTGTGGTTAAAATTTCATGATTTTTGGAGTCCGTTTGACTATGTTTTTTCATATTTTCTTTGCAACCTAGTGTGCCTGAAAAAATCCAGTCGGACTATCCGATAGAGCCTATCGGATGGTCCGGTGTGGACAGGGTTTTTGGCCTTGGATTTGGTTTGAGTTGTTCCTAGGGTTTGTGGCTCATTCCAGTTGGTTTTGGAGTTGCCTAGGGTCATTGCTAAGGTCTTTAGTACCTCATTTGCTAAGAGATCTTAGTGATCACTAGGTGTGTTCATTTTGGTTGGTTTGTGTTCGTTTGCTTCTGTGTTTTTGCCTCAACCTCGCTTTGGTGGTTCTCGTTGTGTGCCTATACTCTTTTGCTTACTATGTATCAGTGAGACGCATCTAGGTGCATTAAGTGTCCGGCGAGACACTTCAGCGTGAGTTGTTGCTCCGCTTAGCTTGCAGTCTTTGTGATCGTCGAGTTGAGTGCTTCCGCTTGCTTGGTGCGTATCCTCTCAATGGACGGCACCTTGCGCTACTAGACACATATCTGTTTGGTGGACGGTGTCTAGTTTTTTTCTCAAACACTAGTTTTTGGAGGGGTCTGATTTTGAATTTTCAAGTGCTCCTATTCACCCCCCTCTAGTCACACGCCTCGGTCCTACAATTAGTATCAGAGCTGGTTAGGTTTCTTCATACATTTACCGGTGAGATACCAGTAGCAACTATGACTCACTCCGGGAAGATTCCGGTCCTTGGCTCCGATGGCTACTCCTGCTGGAAGGGTAGAATGAGATCATTCTTGCTTAACCATGACTAAGACATATGGGATGCTACTCAGAGTGCGAACTTTGTGGTGCTTCCAGTTGCTCAGCGCACTACCCCAGCGGCTCAGCATGAGGCGAATGCCAAAGCTGTTAACTTTCTCTTCTCAGGACTTGGTTCGGTTGATTATGAGAGAGTGAGCCACCTCGAGACTGCCCGTCAGATCTGGTCCCTGCTGAGTACACACCATGAGGGCACAGCTACTATCAAGGGGCGTCTCGTTGAGACTTATAGGCGAATATGAGAATTTCGTTCAGAAGCCTAGTGAGTCCATCGATAACTTGTTTCATCATTTTCAATCGATCATTAACAAGTTGCGTGTTAACTCCAGCCCAAAGAAAATCCCATACACTGACCATCAGCAGGCTGTCAAATTGCTGTATGCGTTGGACAGGAAGATATGGGAGATCAAGGTTAAATCGATTATCGAGTCTGAGGACTATGACACGATTGGAGTGGAGGCTCTTTACAGAAAGCTCAAGGCCACAGAGGTGGATTACAAGTTGAGAGGTTCTCTAGCTTGTACTGGCTCCAAGAGCCTAGCCTTGGCTTCTCCCTCTAGTGAGGCCACTACTAACCCCCAGCTTCACAACTTTTTGTTTTCTGCTCTTATGACTGTTACAGAGGAGCAGTTAGCGTCACTTGGGGATGATGAGCTTTGCCTGGTGTCTAGCCGCTTTCAGCGTGCCTATGACAACCGGATGAGTAAGAAGAGGGGCAAGAGGCCCAAGTGCTTCGAGTGCGGAGAGGTCGGCCACTTCAACACCGAATGCCCAGACAAGCAGAATGACTACTACAAGAAGGGCAAGAGCCACTCCCGTGACTCCAACAAGTACCACTCTGGCAAGCACGACTACGGCAAGCATGACCACACCAAGCACTGCTCCGACAAGATCAAGAACTTCAGGATAGCTTTCAAGAGCTACCAGAAGGACAACCGGAAGCGGGACAAGGCCTTCTTCACTGAGCTTGGTGGTCTATGCAGCGGATCGTCCTCCTCCTCCTCATCTTTGTCAGCTCAAGCGATGAGGAGATCGTCACCAAGCGGGACAAGAGGAGAGACAAAGGTGGTCCAGCTGGACTCTGCTTCGTCTCCATCAAGTCGAAGCGCAAGCATAAGATGCACTAGAGATCTTTTTGCTCCATGGCGCTTGAGGACAAGGATGACAAGGGCAATGACAATGACTCCTCCGGTGAAGAGGTAACTCCTGAGCAAGCTGGAATCCTTGAGATGTTGGAGGCAAATAGTCGTGAGTTGAAGGCCCAGGATAAGATGTTGAAGAAGGTAGCCAAGAAGCTACAGAAGCAGAAAGCCAAGTTGGCTGATGCTTTAGCTGAGATAGAGAGGCTAAAGAGTGTGCCAGCCTAGCCTAGTGAGCTTGAGTGCCCTAACTGTGAGACATTGATGAGAGATCTCTATGAGCAGAAGGGCAAGTATGCTCATCAGGTAGAGGAGATGGATAGGCTGAAGGTAGAGTTACGGAAGCTCCAATCTAAACTGGATGAGCCTATTTTGAGTGATGAGCCTGAGTGTGAGATGTGCCCTCACCTAGCTGTTGACATAGGTGAGCTGAAAGTGAGGTGTGAGGGACAACTCAAGGAGTTGTAGGAGCTTAGGGCTAGACCCACGCTTTTGGGTGCGTGCATGGTCTGTCCTACATTGAAGAGTGATTTTGAGCAGATGAGAGCTGACTTTGAGGTGCTTTCATCATCCCCTGACACTTGTGAGAACTGTCTCACTTTGAGGTTAATGTTGGTGGATAGGGATGCCACCATTAAGAAGTTAGAGAAGTCTGCTCCCTCTATTCCCTCTCTAGATTGCCCCACTTGTGCTACCCAGATTTTAGTTCTAGAGGATCTAAGAGAGGAGAAACAGACTTTGGTTGATGAGAACAACCGCTTGAGAGAGATGCTCAGTTGGATGTATGCTAGAGAGCCCCAACTAAGGATGATCTTAGAGAGCACCAAGAGAGCTGAGGGTGATATGAGTGGACTTGGGTTAGGAGAGTGCAGTACTTCAGGTGAGAGTTCCCTAATTAAGCTTAAGACTGCCTCTCCTCAGCCTAATCTTACTATTAATGGGGTTTGCCACGAGCCTCCCAAGGCTGCTCCAAAGAAGCAGTTCTGGACACCCAAACCCTCATAGGCTAAGCTAGACAGAGTAGTGACTGAGATTCTCAAACCTCCAGTGAGCAAGGAGAGAGTCCAGCAGCCTGTTCCACCTAAGGCTACTTCACCTAAGCCCAAGGCCCAGCCCAACCCCACTCCCAAGAGGCATGTCTACCACTGTGACTTTTGCCAGCGGAATGGCCACTTGGAGGAGTTTTTCTTTAGGAGGAAGCGAGCTGAGAGGCAGGAGAGAGCCTGGGGGAACTAGGATCAGTTCTACCAGGGTGGTAGGTAGGATCCTCCCCGTCGCGATGAGATGAGAGACCGCTTTGCTGGTGAGAGAGGAGGGCTTTCAGGCCCGTGCTCCTGGTGGTGAGAGACGCTTTGCCGGCCGAGCTCCTAGTCGTTTTCAGCGTGGCTATGGACCTCGTGATCGAGGCTTTGGAGGTAGAGAGTTTGAGAGCTCACGCTTTGGAGGTCGTGGGTACTTGGGTAGATGTGATGCTTACTTTGACTGTGCTTACCCCACTTTTGAGCAGATGGCTCGGCACTGGTTTAGCAGTTTCACTAACCCCAGTGCCGGACCGTTTGCTCACTCTCGCTTTCCTTGATTTTGCAGGATCGAGGCCTGGAGGACATATGGATCATGGACTCTGGCTGCTCTAAGCACATGACAGGGCACCGTAGATGGTTCTCCAACCTCAACCCCGTGAGCACTAAGGAGTACATCACATTAGGGGATAATGGTCAAGGTAAAGTGTTGGGTGTTGGTTCTATTGCGCTTTCTGGCAAGCTTTCCCTGAGAGAAGTTGCTTTGGTGAGGAATTTGGGGTTCAATTTGGTTTCTGTCTCGCAACTTCTCAAGGAAGGTATGAGGTTCGCTTTAAGGAGGGTTCTTCTTATGTGCTTGATGCAAAGGAAAACCTTGTTTGTCGAATTTTGCCCTCTGGGCAGGTTTTTAAGGTTGACTTTGCATCTATTTCTGGCCCTCCTCAGTGTTTGGTAGCTGGTCCTTCTGTTGATATTTGGAAGTGGCATAGGAGGCTTAGCCATTTGAGTTTGGATCTGGTAGCCAGGTTGAACTCGATGGGTCTGATCCGAGGATTGCCCAATTTGAAAGCAGAAAAGGACTTAGTGTGCCACCCCTGTCGTCATGGCAAGATGGTTGCCGCTTCTCATGCACTTGTCAATCAGGTGATGACCTCTTACCCGGGTGAGCTGTTGCATATGGACACGGTTGGTCCAGCTCGGGTACAGTCGATCAGTGGGAAGTGGTATGTGCTTGTGGTAGTAGATGACTTTTCTCGCTTTTCGTGGGTGTTCTTCATGGAATTCAAAGATGAGGCTTTCGGTTTTGTTTGGGATCTGGTCTTGAGGTTAAGGAATGAAAGTCATAAGGCTATGAGGACTATCCACAGCAACAATGGCGGAGAATTTCGTAACTCAAATTTCGAAGCCTTTTGTCGTGACCTAGGTCTTGATCACCAATTCTCGTCTCCTTATACCCCACCTCAGAACAGTGTCGTGCAATGGAAGAACCGTACACTTGTTGAGATGGCGCGGACGATGCTTGATGAGCATTGGACTCCGCGACGCTTTTGGGCTGAGGATATGAATACGGCCTGTTACATTGCCAACCGCATCTTCCTATGAGCTTTCTTAGGGAAGACTTCGTATGAGCTACGGTTTGGTAGGCAGCCTAGTGTCAAGCACCTGAGTGCATTTGGCTGCAGATGCTTTGTGCTCAAAAAGGGGGGGCATTTGGACAAATTTGAATCTCGCTGCTTGGATGGTATTTTCCTTGGGTACGCCTCTAGCTCTAGGGCATATAGATGTGGATCCTTGATACCGAACAAGTGGTTGAGACCTGTGAAGTTTCCTTTGATGACTCTATGCCTTGCACAACACCTGCATTTGAGCTTTCAGGTGACGATGAAGAAGGCGCTCCCATCTTTGAAGATGAGGAAGGCAAAGTAGATACTGGTGATGCAGCAGCCACTGCACTGGCTGCAGCTCCTGCCCCTTCTGCTATGAGCTCTAAAGATGAAGGAGGACCCTTGCCTACGGCTTCCTCCTCGCTCACCTGACTACAAGCTTGAGCAGAGGCTGGCCCCACTGAGGACGCAAAGGAGGTGACCTCTGAGATTGTTCCATCTCGGCAGGTCCAGCGGGATCACCCTCCAGACAGGATGATTGGAGATCTACACCAGCGTGTCACACGTTTTTCAGTTAAGTCTATAGCCTTCTTCTGCCACTCCGCATTTGTTGCTTCTTTCGAACCCCGGGATGTGTCACATGCATTATCTGATCCTAGTTGGGTGAACGCCATGCATGAGGAGTTGGAGAACTTTGAGAGAAACCATCTCTGGAATTTAGTTGAACCTCCACCAAACTGCCACCCTATAGGAACCAAGTGAGTCTTCAAGAACAAACATGGTGAAGATGGGATGGTTGTGAAGAATAAAGCAAGATTGGTTGCCCATGGTTTCTGTCAGAAGGAGGGGATAGATTTTGAGGAGACCTTTGCTCATGTAGCTCGTTTAGAAGCCATTAGGATTCTGCTTGCCTTTGCTACCTCTAAAGGCTTCAAACTACAGCAGATGGATGTCAAGTCAGCCTTCCTAAATGGTTACATAGAGGAAGAGGTATATGTGAGACAACCTCGTGGCTTTGAGAGTGCCAAGTTTCCAGACTGGGTGTATAAGTTGAGAAAAGCCCTTTATGGTCCAAAGCAAGCTCCAAGAGCTTGGTATGCTAGGTTGAAAGCTTTCCTGCTCAAGTCTGGGTTTGTGATGGGTTTAGTAGACAAGACCTTATTTCTATTGAGTCATGGTGGTGACACCCTTCTAGTTCAGATATATATTGATGACATTATCTTTGGTGGTTTATCTCATGCTTTGGTGTCTAAGTTTGCTGAACAGATGAGCAGTGAGTTTGAAATGAGCCTCATGGGTGAGCTTCAGTTCTTCCTTGGGCTACAGATCAAGCAAGGCCCAGAAGGAATCTTCGTCCATCAAGCCAAGTACACGAAGGACATTCTGAGAAAGTTTGACAAGGGAGATCTCAAACCCATGGCGACTCCCATGTCAACACAGACGACACATGATGCTGATGAAGAAGGGGAGGTGGTGGACCCAAGAGAGTGCTGAGGGATGATCGGCTCACTTATGTACCTTACGGTGACCAGGGGGGACATTCAGTTCACGGTCTACCTCTGTGCGCATTTCAGGCCTCACCGAGGACATCACACCATCAATCGGTGAAGCGCATCTTCGGGTACCTGAAATACACTCCTGAGCTTGATCTTTGGTACTCTTCAGCTTCTATGCCCTCTCTCAGAGGGTATTCGGATGCTGACTTTGCGGGTTGTCGGCTGGAGTGCAAGTCTACTTCTGGCACCTGCCAGTTTCTCGATTCTTCTCTTGTTTCTTGGTCCTCACGCAAGCAATCTAGCATAGCCACTTCCACCACAGAAGCTGAATACATTGCTACTACTAGTTGCTGCTCCCAGCTGCTTTGGATGAAGTCCACTTTGAGTGACTTTGGTCTCAGTTTTAGGAAGATCCCCCTCCTAGCAGACTCTACTTCTGCTATTTCTGTAGCTAAGAACCCCGTCTTGCACTCCAGAACCAAACACATAGATGTGAGGTTTCACTTTCTGAAAGATCACTATGAGAAGGGAGGTATAGACTTGATCCATGTGGGGACTGAGAACCAGTTGGCCGATATCTTCACCAAGCCCTTAGATCTTAGCGTGTTTGCTCGCTTGCGTGGGGAGCTTGGTGTTTGTTACCCCATTTAGGTTGGAGTAAGTTTGCTGTAGTTTAGGTTTTGTTTTGCCTTTTCTTTGCCTTTTCTTTGTTTTTCCTTGTTTTTCTTGCATTTTGTATCATACCATGCATTGCATTGTAACATATACATTTTCACTTACACTAGCACTAGAGCTCTTCTGGTATGATGAGTTAGTACTTCCTTGTGCTAGATTGTACAGTTGATTGCATGATCATGGTTGGCTAAGCTCCTTGAATCTGTCTAATATCATTTGTGAGCTAAGTCACTTTTGTTTCTTGAAAATCAAAAACCATGATCACCACTTGACTTGGCTACCTAGCATGTGTAGGAATGTTGAATGCTATGCTATCTTTTCATGCTTGGATATGCTAGTCGTATTCCTTTGTTAAGTTGATGCCTAAGCATTTATGACACCTTGCCTAGATCTGAAATCTGAATTAATATTGTTTACAAATGGTGTCCTATGAGCTAAATTGAAAAGATCCAGGTGAGTTCACTTGTCACACTAATCTAGTTTGAGATAGCTTGCCTTTGCACTTTGGCATGAACTTGGACTAGGCTGTGTATGACCAAAACCTTGTCTTAAGCTCCTGATGGTTTCTGAACCTAGGCTTGGCATTGGATGGTAACAAGTGGCAAAGACAAGTGAATAACCCCTGGCATAGGATTTGATTTGCATGAAGTGTCAAATTGCTAAATATGAAATCTGCAAGTCTCTAAATTTCTTATGGCCTGTCGCATATGTTTTGGTTGAGAGTAGCACACCGTGTATATTTTGCTAGCATCATGCTGTTCATGCCTATCTTGCTAGATGCTATTCATGTTGGTGATGCCCTCTATTCAACAACCCTGAAAAACATGCTCCTGATCTGTATAGGATAGATTCAATTGAGCTTGTTTGAATGCTTCCTTGCCCTCACTTGCTCGGTATGCTAGAACTTGTATTTACTAGCTTTTCATCCCTGCTGAGCTCTTCATAGTACAATTCCTGCATTTCGTGGCATATTTTGAGGGGGAGTTGTCCATTTCAGGGGGAGTTGAGTTCTATGAACCCTTGATGTGTCCATTGTCAACAAGGGGGATAGAATAGATGTTGGCCCTTGAGGGGAGAGGTGGACCAAGGGGGAGAACACTGTAGAGATCTAGTTGAGGGGGAGTTTGAGCTTTTAGCATGCTCTTGCATCGGTGCGTTGAGCCTTTTGCCTCTTTCTGGAGGAGCCGATGCTTGGCCTAAGCATGACTATGTTGAGCCAGTTTGCCTCTTTCTTGAGGGGTTATGCTTTAGTTTGATCAACTGCGTTGAGTGGTTTCCCTTGTCTTAGGGGGTCGATCTTTGGCTTTGTTTTTGTTGTCTCAATTTGCCCTTTTCTGCTTGTGTTTGGCTTTTGGGCATCTTGAGCAACTTCTTCTTTTCTTCTTTCTTTTCGGTTTTATGCTTTTCTTCTTGTCTTTGTTCTATTTTAGATTACAGGTAGAAGTTGTTGACAATGCACTCATCAAGTGGGAGATTGAGAGCCAATGGACCGGCTCCATTGCCTCTAGAGTGATGAGTGATTGTCAATAGAAGCCAAAGACCTAGATGGACTTAGGCACAAGACCTCTGATGGATAGGAGGCCCTCCGATGGACTGGAGGTAGATGGAGAAGAAAGTCCTCTGAAGGACTGGAGGCATGCTCGGCGTCTGTCGGCCATGAGAGTTCGGTACACGGAGGAGAGGCATGGCGATGGCAGGAGTAAGTCCTCCGAAGGACTGTGAGCCTACCCCGATGGACAGGGGAGGCCGGGCGCCACCGCGGTGCTCCAATCCGAGTCTGTGTAGCAAAAACGTGCCAAGGAGGCTTTGGCGGCTTCAGCTCAAAACCGTCAACCAAGCTACCCAAGCCTTGGTGAGTTGGGCCTTGACTCGACAAGCTAGAGAAGATGGGCTAAATCCAGCCCAAGCAGAGACTTCCAAAAGTTTCTTGGTTTCTGACTTCAAAACCGGGGGCAGATCGCGGATTGGACTACTGGCCACATGGAGAACATCCGAGGATTGCATGGAACTTATGAAGATCAAGACTTCATCGTGGTCATCCATCCCAAAATATCCTGTAATCTTTCATTTGAGTCATTAGGGTCTGTCTGGTTGTAGGGACCTAAGTGCAAAACTTTCTAAACAGCACTCGGGTATAAATAGGTCCAAGGCACGTCATTAGAGGAACTCTTGGCTGCTAGGATTAGGTTTTCTTTGTGATTTTCGTCCTCAAACCTTGAGCTCCATTGTTAGGGAGGTTAGAGTAGGATTTAGCCTCCTAATCTTGAGGAAAGGTGAGGGTGGTTTCTTGGGAAGAATTCCTGCTTGTATGCTGAATCTTTAGACTCTTCTTGGGCATCAATTTGAGGCGAATTCGTGAAGCAACCATGTGTTCTTCTCCTCCCCCTCTCTCTTTGGATTATGGCTCCAATCCTTGGCTTTTGGCTGTTTGTTTGGCCAAGCTTGGAATCCTTTCTCTTGCTGATATTTTGGACTTGCTATGACATGGAGATTATGTCTTAGAACATCTCAATCCAGTTGGATTGCCACGAGCAAGTCAGTTTGGGTTTTCCCCTTTTTGCCAAAAAATTCCCCTCTTCACGAGATCTGAAATTCCTGCTAATCCCTTGATCTTTTTGATTAGATCTTTTGGGAATAGCTTTGTAATAGTACTAGGATAGCCTGTGCAAAATTTCGTGAAGATCCGAGAAGATTTGGTCAAGTTTGAGGTTTGCGAACTTAAAGTCCGAGGCTGATTTCTGGGCACACCGGACAGTCCGGTGCAACTTCACTGGATAGTCCGGTGACTTAACAGTCTCCAAATGAGCTGAATTTTTTGTATGTTGTTCCTCATGTTGTCCTCAGCATGTGGTTAAAATTTCAAGATTTTTGAAGTCTGTTTGTCTAGGTTTTGGCATTTTTCTTTCCAACCTGGTCTCCCTGAAAAAATCATGTCGAACTATCGTATCGGATAGTCTTGTGTGGACAAGGTTTTTGGCCCCGGATTTGGTTTGAGTTGTTACTTGGGTTTGTGGCTTGTTCCGGGTGATTTTGAGGTTGCCTAGGGTCATTCCTAAGGTCTTTAGCACCTCATTTGCTAAGAGATCTTGGTGATCAATAGGCGTGTTCATTTTGGTTGGTTTGTGTTCGTTTGCTTCCGTGTTTTTTCCTCAACCTCGCTTTGGTGGTTCTCGTTGTGTGCCTATACTCTTTTGCTTGCTGTGTATTAGTGAGACGCATCTAGGTGCATTGAGTGGCTGGCGAGACACTTCAGTGTGAGTTGTTGCTCCGCTTGGCTTGCGGTCTTTGTGATCATTGAGTTGAGTGCTTCCACTTGCTTGGTGCGTATCCTCTCAGTGGATGGCACCTTGTGCTACTAGACACGTATCTATTTAGTGGATGGTGTCTAGTTCTTTTCTCAAGCACCAATTTTTGGAGGGGTGTGATTTTGAGTTTTCAAGTGCTCCTAGTCATCCCCCCTCTAGTCGCACGTCTCGGTCCTACAGGAAAGGCATACACCTTAAGTTTTCATCGTGCTCCCACTCTCAGAGTGGAATTTCTAGGACTCCAGCGGTGTTCGACAGGATGTCCATTAGTGCTAGTCACCACCAGGACGAGGCAACATCATCGCAACCCCAGCCGCAGCGTACACTTCTAACCATTCATGACATTGTACCACGTGACGATGCTGAGGTGGAGATATTGGAACGCCTTGATCTCAAGCACTTTGGGACAACAAGATATTTCAATGCCTTTATCCTCGCCAACATCAGCATGCTGGACCAATTCACATAAGCATTTGAGTATGCGGGGCAGAGTGGCCTCTGGAACATTGATGAAGAAGGATCCATCCTTCTAACCAAAGAGTTGTTGCTGACCCTCCACATGGAGCGACTGACCAAAGGTACGACCATCCATTTCTGCCTCTTCAACTCAGAGTTCACCCTATCCCCAAGAAGGTTTAGTGATCTCCTAGGGTTCTCCTCGAACTACTCCCTAGCAGAAGCACCTTTGGGGTATGATCAAACAACCATTTGGCAGGAAATCTGTGGTGAGGATGTTTCGGTGAAGCACAGTACCACAAAAATCCACAACCCTACTATGAGAATCTTGGCCTGTTGGGTCTCTCTCATCGTCTTTCCACGTAGTGAGGCACGCTACACCGCTAAAGAGGAATTAAAATGCCTCTACACGATGTGCGAGAAAAGGTCTTATGCCCCTATCATAGAGATGTCCACCACTCGATGGAACTGTCGCAGAAGAACACCCCCATCACTATCACCTCACTCGTCACATAGATCGCATCCGGACTAAGCGTCCTAGAAAACACCCAGCTCGAGTACATCCCTGACGATCTTTCACACATAGTGGGGGAGCAGTAGTTCATAAAAGGGCATTTTATGCGGAAAGAAGGAGGTAGATTGATCATGACCTATTTTGGCCATAGCTTCGAACTGCCGCTTCCAACACCTCAGTTCGACCTGTACAAAGTAGCTAGCCTAACCATATAGCTCGACATGGAGGAACCATGCCAAAGCTTTGCAGGTGTCATGACAAGAGCCCAACGATGAAGAGCCGTGCAACGCCAATGAGAAACTGAGGAAGCATCTGCCGACACAACATGGGCGCCCCACATAGCAACACCATCAAGTGCAGACCCAGAACTATCAGACTTCCGATGGTATGCAACCCAGAGTCGTGGCACAGTAGCAGTGGTTCATACAACCAACCATTGTATGCTCCCGGGTACTATGAGGCAGGTACGTCCAGAGCTTTTGATAGGAACGCAGGACCTTCTGCATCAGCTCGGTTCGCCTTTGACAACATGGCAAGAATCAATTCCGTCATGGAGGTGATGAACCTAGGAGGTCAGTACGACCCCCAGCTGTACCAGTAGATTGATGCCATCGCCCAACGTACCATCGCGATAGATGACCAGCTTTACGAAAACACCACCATTCTTTGGGAAATCAAAGAATAGGTGGAGACCGGCATCAATAAAGCACACAACTTCTACAATCACTACTACTGCTACCAGAACCACTAGCTTCATCAAAGCTTGGGGGAGATGGTAAACGGATGCGACGTGAGTATACTTCCTCGACGCCTCCTCGGCGACCCATCTCAGAGTAAGTTCCCCCCGATCGTCAATCTCGTTCTCCCTTGCAACAGTAACAACAGTTCTAGCAGTCCTAGTAGTCCCAGCAGCAGTTCTACCAGCAAGACGAGTAAGTAATAATAATATTTAGTTATGTTTTTCTTTCCTTATCTTATGTATGCTCTAAAAAATCAATAAAATAAACTCCCACCTTTGATATATTGCCTTCATATGGAAATGATGAATAGTTGCTCTATCATGTTCTTGATTAGTTGTCTGTGTACATACCATACATAGCTTAATTTTGAGCTTGTGTGTTTATGAACCTGATCCTTTACTTTGTGGATGCCATTTGCAAAACTTTGTCTAAGTTTTTGCGAGAAATAGCATGACTAAGTACGAGGCTAGCTCTACATTTTCCTAGTAAGATGAACATCTCAGGATATTCTTTTGAAAAAATGAAAAATATTGTTCCCCCATTGGTTTTAAACACCTACCAGAGCCAAATACACCGAAATATCTGAGCCTAGCTTATCAGCTACTTAGTGTTGTTCTGAGCTTTATCAAATTTTGAGTCTCATTGAATGGAATCATCGCTATCTTGTGAATCTTTGGAGCAAAATTACTCCATCCCACATCCCTACATCTCCACAAGAATACCTTAAACCTTACTCCTTCCAAATCAAAATGAAGGGAGGATATGGAGCAATCAAAAAGAAAAATAAATGCATGCTAGTGAAAGCATGACAAAAAAAATACAAAAAGGCTCCATATTCATACCCGTCACAAAAGAAGAAGAATGGAAGGAAACAAGGAGATCCACCCATCCAACCACCAAATAAGCTCCAATGATGAACAAGATTTGTTGATGTAGTACATCTCTTTGGTCCAAACATTGGCCTTGCAAAATAAACAACCTAAGCAAGCTAAGTTTTTCCATCACCCTGAGCTCCATAAAAGCTTTAGTGTAGGAAAAATCGTGGCCGTGCTCTTGCCCTTTTTGGTGAGGATACACTTTTGAGTGATCGAGAGCACCTCTGGGGAAACTTGCTTTTATTTTAAAAAATCTTCTAAAACACCTGAGATAGGAATCCAAAAAGTAATGTTTTGAGCAGGAGCCTGCAACAAAGTAGTTCTTTCTCTCAACCACCCAAGACATGGTAAGTCAAAAAGATGCACCATAGGTATGAGAAAAGGGTGATCGATACATACACTATGGTTCGAGATGAAAGCATGGGTGTCGGTTATGCATAGCTTGTTTTCTTGAACATTGATATTGCAACAACTCCAGATCCATAATCCATCTTGGCTTTACGCTTGGACGAACAAAGGTCTAAGCTTGGGGGTGTTCATGGTTGTTATTGTACTATCTTCAACCGTCAACTGTCCGTGATCACGAAGGAAAATGTATCAAGTATAGGCTAAACCCTTGCTACTGACATATTTCCACGAGTTGTGTTGAACATTTGAATGCAGGTGCAAGAACAACTAAAAACAAGCAAAATATGGCCAAGTCAGGAAAGACCCTGGCCACCCGGCCAGTGGGCCAGGCCACCTGGCCTCCCCCTTGGCCGCCTAGCCAGTGATAGTGGCCAAATCACCTCATCTTCGACCTGCATGCACACAAAGGACATGTCAACACAACTCCAAGGTGTAAAACACGAAAGCAACATGCAAAGCACTAGAAGACCTACCACCTCATCGATCCAGCATGTGGATTGGTGAAGTCAGCAATAAAGGGCACTTCAATCCTGCGGCTAAGGATGGTTTGCATGTACCTGTGGCAAGTCGCTCCAAGCGGAGGGTCATTAGGAACTCTTTGGTCAGAAGGACGGATCCTTCTTCGTCAATGTTCCAGAAACTACTCCACCCCGCATACTCGAACGTTTGTGTGAATTGGTCTAGCATGCCGATGTTGGCGAGGAAGAAGGCATTGAAATATCTTGTTCTCCCAAAGTGCTTGGGATCAAGGCATTCCAATATCTCCGCCTCGCCATCATCATGTGGCACAATGTTGTGGATGGTTAAAAGCGTACGCTGCGACTGGGGTTGTGATGATGTTGCCTCATCCCGATGGTGGCTGCTGTTGACGTCCCTTAGCGTAACAGATTTTACTCCGCAAGCCCACGGAGATTCGTTGTAGCCTCTTCACTCAGAGTATTCCGAGTATCATAAAATCCACAGGGAAGCGGTAGGCCAGAGAGTGTAATTGAATATACTCAAGTCAAAATTATTGTAAACTTGGATAAATTATACCAGCTAGTAGTAACAGGGGTAAACGTGATAAAGATAGGTGTATGGTGGGAGAGGTAAGTCTATCAAAGATATCCGTAGAAAAGGTATAGTTGCCTAGGAGGACAACGAGTGAGATAAAGTCACCAAACTCTAATTCTAATCGACTACAAACGCTATCCTTGAATAACTAAGAAACTCAATTAACCAGCCAGGTTCTTGCGTCGAGCGAAATTCTAGAGTCTTGAGGGTACCAGGGGTAGATAGTTGGTCCCGAAGGAGAGTCTAGCTAACACCTACAGGCCTCCCGAAGGACGGGCTTGGACTACACAGGCACACCACACGCTATCATCGAGTGGGGCTACCAAGCAAAGCTGTGTGGAGAGGATGGCACGCTATAAATGTGTTCAAGCGGAGCTTGAACAACGATAGATCGTCCTTGATCAGAGGAGAGGATCTAGCCAGAGCCTAGCGTCTAAGTCTAAGGTTGAGTTATAGCACTGGCAAGAATAACAAGAATTGAATAACAAAGTTAAACACAACCTATGCCTAGCAAGTGTGCAAAAGAAAGGTACACCACACTCGCAAGAGATAGACTTAGAGTAAAATATAACTGAAATTATGTTGAAGGTAATCGGAATCCAAAAGATACAAGAGTTTTACCACAGACTCAAAGATAACTCCGGAGACTCCGAGGCAAAGCTGGACTCAACTCTAACTCCCAGGACTATCCTAACTTTTAAGATAATAGTGTAGCACTCTAAGACAGAACTTGAACTCAACTCCACCCCTCTACAAATGAGCTCTCGGGGTCTATTTATAGCCTAGAAAGTGAGGGGGGGTATTTATAGACACACTAGGTCGTTAAAGTGGGTAAGTCGGTGGCCGGGCGGCCAAGGTCGGTGGCCGGGCGGCCATAGGATTCACCGACTTAGGTGATCCGATGCTTGATCTTGCTCCCTCGTGTCGGTTGAAGGTTGAAACAGTTGACGCACGTGAAAAGTGTTGCCGAGGGGTGGCCAGGCGGCCATGCCTTGCGGCCGGGCGGCCACATGTTTTTCCCCGATTGGCTGCATGTTGGTTCCCTCGGGTCCTTGATATCACCAATCCTTGTTCCAAAACCGTTTGACCCTTGGATATATTGGATGCTCTCTTGCATGGTTGGATCTTCACCATTTTGTGTTTGTTTGCATGTTGGATCGTAGTCGTGGCAACTGAGGTGCTCAGGAGGTTATGCCACCTGGTCAGGCACTGTTTGTGCACTGGATGGTGGCCGGGCAGCCACACCCCCTGGCCGGGCGGCCATGGTGTTTTCACTATTGTTGCCCATCTTTGATATTTGATCTGTTTTCAACCATTTTGTGAGTATTTTGGTACCTGCATCCAAATATTCATGTACATCTTGTGGAACTCATTAGTTGTAGGGGTTAGTCCAGATATTTCACATGTTTCGCTTCATTTGGTAGATAATTAACGGTTGATATCATGAGATTACGACTGTCAACACCCCCCAAGCTTAGACCTTTGCTCGTCCCTGAGCAAAGCTAAGGCTGACAGCGAATCAGAAGTTGCTACAATATCGAAGATGAAGGAAAGTTCTTATATGCAACTCAACACTCAGACTTTTGCCCCAAGTAGTGAAATGATTGAAGTTTACCTTGTGTACTACCTGTGGTGTATCTTTTTGCTTACCTTGCCTTGGGCGGTTGGAAGACAGAACAACTTTATTGCAAGAGTGATTCTAACTCATTCTTTTCAAATGTCCTTCTCAGGTGTTTTCAAGATTTTCAAAACAAAGAAGCTTCCCCAAGGTACTCTCGATCGCTCAGAAGTGTTTCCTCACCAAGGGCCATGATCTCAGCCAACATTTTCTTACACTAAGGCCTTTGTGGAGCTTTAGGTGGGGAAGAATGTGGCACACTTAGAATGTCTATTTTGCTAAACCAAAGATTGGACCAAAGAGTATACTCTATCATTTCTTCTGTTTGATCACTGGAGTATGTGTGGTGGCACAAGGGTGTCTCCTCTTGATTTTCATCCCTTTGTAGCCTTTTATGGATTTGGAGAGGGTATGGAGCTTTTATTTATTTTTGCCATGCTTGAACTTGCATGCTTTTGTTTTTATCATGCACTTGCATGCATTTTTTTTGCCATGCTTTTGCATGCTTTTGTTTTTAGCTTCATACCCTTACTTCTTAAGATTTGAAGGCTAGGGGACTATGAGAAGTATTTGGAGACTTTTTGGTGGATGCAAGGTCCAGAATGGAGCACTTGCATTTGTTTTCTTACTCCAGCTATCAACAGAAGATGATTTCTACTCAATGAGACTCAAAATTTGACAAAGCTCAAAACATGTGTAAGAAGCTCTTTGTAGTAGTTAAAACATATGAAGCATTTTTTGCTCTGGTAGGAATTTTATCCAAGGGGAGCTTAATTTTGTCATTTTCAAAATAAAAACATGAGATATTCATCTTACTAGGAACATGAAAAAATCATCCCACATTTAAGTCATATCATATCTCTCAACAGCTTAGGCTTGTTATCACAAATGGCATCCACAAGGTAGGACCTTTGGTTTGCTTCTCTTTATTTACCAACATGGGACTAAGCTAAGCATAAGTTGTCATGCAAGAATTAAACCGTTCACTTGATAGAGCAACTATTCATCATTTTCGAAATGAAGCTTAGTATGTGAATTTGTCGTTTAAGCATAGGAGTTATTTGACACTTTTTTTAACTAACTTAAACTTAAGCAAACTTGAAACTAGAGATACAACGGGCACTACTCTCATGATAGGACAGAACAAATGTTTGGTGGAACATAGCTGACTTAGGAAAAACACGGAGATGCACAAAGGAGTGGGCTAGCATAGTTACCTTCCATTTGTTGGGTCTCTCCCCCAAGCTTCAACGAAACTCAATCGGGGTAGAAACCTCTCCAGTTGTAGTACATGGGGTTCCGCTCTTGCATGCGTTCTACCATTGCCCTTGTTTCCAAGACCATGTTGTGGGTGGCTCCTTCCTAGTCTTGTATCTGGTTGAGGCTATCCATCAACTCCAAGGTGCGGTGCTCTTGGAGGTCCAATCTATCGAAGAGGGCATTGAAGTTTCCTCCATAGCCTTCGATGGTATACCGTGCAGATCTGGATGGGCCTACACAATAACCATAAGACTGCTCACCTCTGATGTAGTTGTTCGTTGGTGTCGAATGTATTGAGGGCACGAAAGAGTCCCAAGAGCTGTGCCACAAATCTCCCTAGCTCGTCCAGGCAGGTGTGCCTCCCTGGTGAGAGGGTCTAGTGCCTGGATGGGCCCAAGCAAGCTCGCCACTTGGCTCCTGTGCATCTTCGTGCGCCTTGCGGATTTGCTCTTCTGCTCATCGTCGTTGGTCGCAAGTCATGACTCCAGACACACTATTTCTTGCTGGTTCGGGTTCAAGCTCCATCTGCATGGTTAGTGATCTCATAGAGTACAACCTGAACTGCGGCGCTGGGAGCGGTAGCTCAAAATCGCAATCTCTGTATGTCATGTAATACTTTCCCCATGTGTCCTTTCTCAAAAAATGTGCATGGAAGAAGTGTGACTCAGTGACCACGTGTGAAGGATCATCAGGCATGAAAGACACAGTAGCATTTGCTAACACTCCCAACCAATTGGCGATCCTCATCATGAATGATGTGATTGAGATGGTGCTGCTAGAGTTGGCCAAACTTTTTCAGTGACGAATCATGCTGATAATTGGGGCGAACTTCTGCCTTTTCCACATGGCATAGAGACACCTAACATCCTCTATTGTGACACAGCGGGTATCTTCCCGCGGGAAAATGACCATAGTGAGCCAGCGGGCTAGGAACCGCATAGTGGGGTGCCTAATGTTCGTTATGCTCTTTTTCCTTGGGGCATCCGGGCCAACTAATTCTTTCCAGAACTCTACTGAATTAAACCCTGTGGGTTCCTCAGCCACCAAGCATTGTGGCAAGAAATCTAGCAGGTTGCTGAATTGACGCAGTGTGAGCTCATAATCAGTATTAAAGAGTCAGAACCAAACAAACGTACCTTCCCTTCGGGTGTCAGTGCGGAGCGTCATGAGGAATTCTTTGGTGAGGAGGACGATTCCTCCTTCTGGAATTTTTGCAAAGCTCCCCCATCCGACGGCTTGGAACACCTCATCGAACTCGTCCCGCATGCTAGTGCTGACGAGGAGGTCCTCGTTGAAGCATTTGGTCAGGGTGTAAGACTTTTGATGTAAAAGCCTTAACGCCTTAGCCTCGTTCTGACTGCGCGGTATGAGCTGCGAGTCGAGGAGTAGCACTGGTCGGTGGGTGGAGGATGTTTGGAATTCCTCTAGCTCTTCTGTGCTGATGGACATCCTCTTGGAGGCAGTATGCCTGCTTGCCAGACCGGAACTCTAGGAGGACGACCAACGGATGTGTCCTGCCTTGCTTACGGCCTTCTTCGCCTTCTTACGAATATGGTTCATCCTGCAAGACAGAGACAACAAAACACGATACCCAAAAAATAGACGACAGAAAATATGAGCGTTAGCGGTTAGTCATCTGAAAAATGGCATCCTTGTGGGGCAGAGCCTCCACAAAACGTTTGGTCCTGCTCAAAGCAATGAGAGAGAGCCTAAATTTTATTTGGCTACCTAGAATTTTATTGGAGCACAAGTTTTAACCAAACCAAAGAGCTCAATTAAACTCTAAGTGAGAGATTAGACAGGGAGAAGGGAGTGCAACTGCGTTGCTGCTTGGTGCACTGAACAAGGGAGGCAAGGAACTGTATTTATAAGCGAATGGGAGCTGTAGGGTGGCCGAGCGGCCACTGCCCATGGCTGGGCGGCCAGCACTCATGGCCGGGCGGCCATGCCCTGTGCTCCAAATTCTGAGAAGTCGCTTTGGGAGGAGGTAAAGTAAAGGTACAAGGAAAGGAGAAAGAGAAAGAAAAAGAAAAGAGAAAGGAAAAGAAAAAGAGAAGGAAACGGAAAAGAGAAAGAAAGTAAAGAAAAGAGAAAGGAGAGGAAAGTAAAAGAGAAAGGAAAGAAGAAAAGAAAAGAGATGGGGGCTGGTCGGCCGGCTAGGCCAGGTGGCCGGCCGGCCTCCAATATTTTTCTATTTTTTTATTTTTAGGAATGCAAAAAGAAAAAAATTTAGAGGAGAAAATATGCATGACGAAAATTAAATATGCAGGGGGAAATTCGAATTTTGAGCTTTGGCGGAAAATTAAATATGCCGTCGAAGGGTAATGCCAATTTACCTGTTGGCAAGGGGAGCCCATTTCTTGCCCTTCGGGATGTTATCAGCCTTTAAGCTGGGGGCTGCCTTTCTTGGTGCTCTGTTTCCTCTACGCCGCCTTGGTGTAATCGAATTATCCTCGGCGTCGACCTTGTTTTCAGGGGCCGTATTTACTTGCCACTTCGGCATAGTTGATCTGCTCTCAGCGTCGACTTCGTTTTCGGGGGCCTTCTTTAACTGCCCTTTTGCTGTGGTCAAGTTGTTCTTGGCCGTGTTCACAGGAGCTTTGCCTCCTGGTGCGGGGCTAGGCTTGCCATGGCTGGTCTGATGTCTTCTCGATCTTCTGCTTTGCATTGCCTTCTCATACTCTTTTTGTAAGATCTCAGCCTCAATATTCAATTTCTTCTTCATGAATGTGATGAGACTGTCCTCCTTAGACTTTGTGTTGCTGGTCCCAGCCTTGACCTCGGGCGCATTCTGTTGAGCCTGGCACTTGAAAGTATGCACCTTGTTGCATTGTTCCATTTTTGGCTTGAAGGCGAATGTCTCCTTCTTGCCATTTATGTTCAGGTAGACCTTTCCTGCTCCAACGTCGATAGTCGCTTCAGTGGTGCTCAAAAACGGGCGCCCAAGGATGAGCGGGGTTTTTGAGTCAATCTCCATATCCAGCACCATGAAGTACACCGGAATGAGGAAATTCCGGATTTTCACCGGAATATTTTCCGCGACTCCTTTGGGGTATCGGACAGATTGATCCGCGAGCGGTAGGCACATGGCTGTGGGAGCAAGTGCAGTATGATTCAGCTTGTCGAAGATGACCTTCGGCATTACGCTGACACTAGCTCCAAGATCTCACAACGCTTGGTCGAAATGTTGGGTTCCAATCGAGCATGAGATGGTTGGGCTTCCAGGGTCCTTTTTCTTGAGTACAGCTGCACTACACTCTTCTGTCAAGTGCACCATTTCCATTGACGGTAGGGGTTTCTTGTTGTTGAGGATGTCTTTAAAGTACTTTGCATATGTCGGTACCTGCATAGCATCTAGTAGGGGTATGTTAACATATAACTTCTTAATGATCTCAATGAACTTACTGTATTGTTCGTCAGCGGCAGCCTTCTTGTTCTGTGGAGGGAATGGTAGCACCATTGTATCGTGGAAATCGTGGGGTAAATGTTTCAGTGCTGGCTTCTCCTCCTTCGCAGGTGTATCTTCCTCTGCGACCATATCTTCGGACTCGGCTGTTTCCTCCTGCTCTTTACCTGCACGATTAGGGGCTGGAGGGTCCTATGTGGACTTTCCTCCCCTTGTGGTTACTGCATTTATGTGCTCCTTGGGAGGAGCTTCAGGTTGCCTAGGCAGCTTACCCGCATTTGGGTTAGGTAAAGCAGCAGCCAACTGAGCTATTTGAGTTTCAAGCATTTTATTGAAGCTAAGTTGGTTTTTCATAGCACTATTCAAAGTTTCCATTTGCAATTGATATAGATTCAAACATTCTATCATTGGCATGGAACTTTTTACTAATGCTATCATTCACAGCTTTCTGATCTAAATTATAATTACTTTTTAGAAACTGCTGTGAACTACCTGAAGAGTTACCTTGTCCGGAGAAAGGGAGATGTGGTCGTGAATTCCATCCTGGCTGAGGATGATTCCCGTTGTTGAAGTTATTACTTCCGATGAACGCATCTTCGGGTCGCGTCTCGGGGCAGCTGTTCCCCGGGTGTCCAGTATTCTCACAAACTTCACAAGTCATGTGAGAATCAAGAGCTTGGACCGGAGCGGCTTCTGGCGTGTCATTGAGCTTCTTCAACAGTAGGTCCATCTTTGCGGCAAGCATGTCAGTGCTCTCGATCTGATGGACGCCATGGGATCGGGTGCTAGACCTCTCTTCTCTCCATCCTTGATTGGTGGCCATCTTCTCAATTAAGTTTTTGGCTGCCGAAATGCTCAAGGAGAGGAAGGATCCTCCAGCGGCTGCATCCAGGTGTTCTTGTGCTGAGCGGTGAAGCCCATGAAAGAAACTCTGAATAATGAGCCACTCTTGCATGCCGTGGTAGGGGCAGGCTGCGATGTACTCCTGGAGTCTTTCCCAGGCCTCCGCCACAGTTTCATCAGTGAGCTGTTGAAAGCTCGATATCTTATTCCTCAATGCGTTAGTTTTTCCCAGCGGGAAATACTTCACAAGAAATGCATCGGAACATGCGTTCCATGATGTCAGTGATGCTCGGTTGAGATAAAACCACTGTTTTGCTTTCCCAACAAGAGAGAATGGGGAGAGACGAAGTTTGACGGTGTCCGGTAATGCTCCTTTCATGTTGAACGTGCTAGAGATCTCTAGAAACTGCTGCAACTGGTTGTTGGCATCTTCCGTGGCCAGTCTGAAGAAAGGGATAGCTTGAACCATATGGATCACTCCCTGCTTGAGTTCGAAGTTCTCCCCCACTTGAACTTTAGGTCCCGTAGGGATGTTGTTGCTCAAGGGGATGGAGAACTTGCGGATAGTCTTTTCAGCCATAGTGGTAACTGGAGTGCTGGTTGAAATGCTTGGTTCTAGATCCCTTGGTACAGGTCACTGCCCGTGAATAGTCTTTAGACAGACTCTCTTGAGCAGTGACTCTGGGTTATTGTGGTAGTTTTCCGGCAGGTCAAAACCGGTCATTCACCTCTCTGTTGCAACCACAACAAAACAACAGAGCAAAGTGAGCCTGTTAACAACTAGCGGTAAAACTTATCAAGTATATAGGTTCGAAATGAGGTCTCAATTATCTCTCAGCCAATTGCTTCTTTGGCAACAGCACTAGAAAAAAGGCGTGTTGACCTGCTAGTAGTAACAGGGGTAAACGTGATAAAGATAGGTGTATGGTGGGAGAGCTAAGTCAATCAAAGATATCCGTAGAAAAGGTATAGTTGCCTGGGAGGACAACGAGTGAGATAAAGTCACCAAACTCTAATTCTAATCGGCTGCAAAGGCTATCCATGAATAGCTGAGAAACTCAATTAACCAGCCAGGGTCTTGCGTCGAGCGAAATTCTAGAGTCTCGAAGGTACCAGAGGTAGATAGTTGGTCTCGAAGGAGAGTCTAGCTAACACCTATGGGCCTCCCGAACGACGGGCTTGGACTACACAGGCACACCACATGCTGTCACCGAGTGGGGCTACCAAGCAAAGCTGCGTGGAGAGGATGGCACGCTATAAAAATGTTCAAGCGAAGCTTGAACAACGATAGATCGTCCTTGATCAGAGGAGAGGATCTAGCCAGAGCCTAGCGTCTAAGTCTAGGGTTGAGTTATAGCACCGGCAACAATAACAAGAATTGAATAACAAAGTTAAACACAACCTATGCCTAGCAAGTGTGCAAAAGAAAGGTACACCACACTCGCAGGAGATAGACTTAGAGTAAAATATAACTAAAATTATATTGAAGGTAATCGGAATCCAAAATATACAAGAGTTTTACCACAGACACGAAGATAACTCTGGAGACTCTGAGGCAAAGGTCGACACAACTCTAACTCCCAGTACTATCCTAACTACTAAGAGAATAATGTAGCACTCTAAGATAGAACTTGAACTCAACTCCACCCCTCTACAAATGAGTTGTCGGGGTCTATTTATAGCCTAGAAAGTGAGGGGGGTATTTATAGACACACTAGGTCGATAAAGGGGGTAAGTCGATGGTCGGGCGGCCAAGGTCGGTGACCGGGCGGCCACCCCCTGTGGCCAGGCAGCCATAGGATTCACCGACTTAGGTGATCTAACGCTTGATCTTTCTCTCTCGTGTCGGTTGGCGGTTGAAAAAGTTGACACACGTCAAAAGTGTTGCCGAGGGGTGGTCGGGCGGCCATGCCAAGCAGCCGGGCGGCCACATGTTTTTCCTCGATTGGCTGCATGTTGGTTCCCTTGGATCCTTGACATCACCAATCCTTGTTCCAAAACCGTTTGACCCTTGGATATATTGGATGCTCTCTTGCATGGTTGGATCTTCACCATTTTGTGTTTGTTTGCATTTTGGATTGAAGTCGTGGCAACTGAGGTGCTCAGGAGGTTATGCCACCTGGTCAGGCACTGTTTGTGTACTGGAGGGTGGCCGGGCGGCCATGGTGTTTTCACCATTGTTGCCCATCTTTGATATTTGATCTGTTTTCAACCATTTTGTGAGTATTCTGGTACCTACATCCAAATATTCATGTACATCTTGTGGAACTCATTAATTGTAGGGGTTAGTCCAGATATTTCACATGTTTCGCTTCATTTGGTGTATAATTGATGGTCGATATCATGAGATTACGACCGTCAATAGCTGGCACTGATGGACATCTTGTCGAACGCCACTGGAGCCCGCGAACTTCCACTCTGAGAGTGGGAGTGCGACGGAAACTCGAGGTGTATGCCCTTTCCCGTGTTGCTTAGGGCCTTCTTGGCTTTCTTGAAAAATGAAGACATCCTACAAAACAGACACAAGAAAATACTCGAGGGAAATAGCAAATAAAGATTAGCGTTAGCAGTTAGCAGTCTAAAAGTCAGTCGTCTGAAGGTTAGTCATCCTTGTGAGGCAGAGCCTCCACAACCCATCCAACAGAATGAGAGTGTAGCGCTAATTTTATTGAGCAAATTTTCCTAAGTGCTGAAATTAGCTAAGTGCTTAAATTAAGAGAGTGATTAGAGGGAGAGAGAGAGAGAGTTCGCATTGCTGAGCGGTGCAAGGAGCTGAGGGAGTGTGCATGCATATTTATAGGTGCGCGAGAGCAGCATGCAGGGGCTGGGTGGCCTGGGCAGAAGGCTAGGCGGCCTAGGCCTAGGCCCCTTAGGCCGGTGGTTGTGTGCAAAGGAGATTGGACAGCAGCGGTGTGTGAGCGCGTGGCAGCATCGGTGGAGCTAGGGGCCGAGCGGCCTCTTGTGCTTAGTGCCTTTGGCACTTTGAGCTTAGGGAGTATGCACGAGGACCAAGGGGTACCCAAGGGGTCGGGCGGCCTGGGCAAGTGTGTAGACGTAGCAGAGGGGGGCCGACCGACCCAGGTGGGGTCAGGCGGCCTCCAAACAATTTCACTTTTTTTTGAGAAAGAATATATAAGGTCATGCAAAAATTTAAACTCGTGCAAACTTGAATTTAAACATGCAATGGTTGAAAGGAAAATCAAATTGATAGGAATTGAAGGTGCGCGGAAAATTAAACATGTAGTGGAGGATAACGCCAGTTTACCTCTTAGCGAGGGCAAGTCATACCTTTTCTTTGGAGTCAGCGCTTGATGGAGACTTTGCGGCCATCTGCGCTACAACTTTTGCTCACCAAATTTTCTTTGTTGCCATCACCTTTTGGTTCTGAGTGTTTCTTTTCTCGTTTTCTTCTTGCTTGGCTTTTGGCTTTTCTTCTACTTTCTTCTGCCATTCTTTGGGTGTGTTCGTTGTTTTGGCAATGACCTTTGTGATAGAAGCTTTTCATCCTCCTTCCTTTGTCAGCAGCTTGGCCATCAAGGCACGTCTTAGTGACTCGGCTTTGCGATCGACTTTGAGCTTGTGGGCTTCTCCATCTAGCAGGACTTTCTCCATTGCTAGGATGAGACAATCCACTTTCGACTGGCTTAGCGAGAGCTCAATCTTGGGTCTTGGCATCTCCCTGGGTGCCTAACATTTGGATGTTTTCACCTATCGGCATTGTTCGACCTTCAGCTTGAAGGCAAATGTTTCCCTTCTACCATTGATGTTGAGGTGAACTTCTCCAGCTCCGACATCAATGTTGGCCTCAGCGGTGCTTAAAAATGGTCGCCAAAGAATGAGCAGTGTTTTACTGTCTATTTCAATATCTAGCACCACAAAGTCCACCGGGATGAGGAAGTTCTAGATTTTAACTGGAATATCCTCGGCGATCCCGACGGGGTAGCGAATCGACTGATCCGCCAGCTGCTGGCACATGGTAGTAGGGGCAAGTGTGGAATGTGTTAGTTTATCAAAGACTACCTTTGGCATGACGCTCACACTTGCTCCCAGGTCACAGAGAGCTTGATCGAAGTGTTGGGTCCCGATTGAGCATGAGATGGTTGGGTTCCCTAGATCCTTTTTCTTTTATGGTGGCTGGTTGAGTATAGCAGTGCTACACTCTTTTGTGAGGTGCACAACTTCTGAGGATGGCAGCGGCCTCTTGTTGTTGTGGATGTCCTTCAGGTACATAGAATACGTAGGCACTTGCATCGCATCAAGAAGTGGGATGTTGACATACATTTTTTTGATTACCTCAACAAACTTGCCGAACTGGTCATCAATGGAGGTCTTCTTCTACCGTTGAGGAAAAGGGAGCATGGTAGTGTTGTATAACTCAAGTGGAGCTGACTTGGGTTCTTCCTTCACCGGTTGTGGCTCACTAGCCACTTCTTCTTCCTCGGGTTCGGTGGGTTTTGCCTGCTCCTTTCCTGCATTTCTAGGATGTGAGGGGTCTTGTGTAGACCTTCCACCAGTAGAGGTTACAGCATTGATATGTTCCTTCGGGGGTGGCTCGGGCTATCCCAGAATCTTACCCGAAGTAGGACTAGGCAGAGCGACAGCAAGTTGAGCTATTTGTGTTTTTAGCATTTTATTAAAGCTCAGCTAGTTCTTCATAGCACTGTTAAGAGTTTCCATTTGCGAGGACAAAGATTCAATGAATCTATCATTGGCATGGAATTTCTTGCTTATACTATCGTTCATAGCCTTTTGATCGAAAGGATTTTATTGAACTGCTAAGAACTGCCAAAAGACGTACCTTGCCCGGTGAAAGGTAGATGTGGGTGTGAATTCCAACATGGTTGAGTACGAGGCCTGTTGTTGGTAGCCGCTCCCCGTATGGCCGGTATTCCTGCAGTGCTCACAAGTCATGTGAGAATCCAGTGCCTGGACTGGCATAGCTTCAGGAGCATCCTCCAGCTTCTTTAGCAAGAGGTCCATCTTGGCGGCGAGCATGTCGGTGCCATCAATATGGTGGACTCCACAGGGCTTATTGTTCGCCCTCTCCTATTTTCATCCTTGGTTGCTTGCCATCTTCTCAATGAGAGTACGGGCAGAAGTGACACTCAAGGATAGGAAGGATCCTCCGGCGGCTGCATCGAGGTGTTCTTGCGCAGACCGGTGTAGTCCATGGAAGAAATTCTAGCTGATTAGCCACTATTCCATACCATGGTGGGGGCAGACGGCGATGTACTCTTGAAGTCTCTCCCATGCCTCCGACACCGTCTCATCTGTGAACTATTGGAAGCTCGAGATTCGGTTCCTCGGTGAGCTTGTCTTCCCCAGAAGGTAGTACTTTGCAAGGAAGGCATTTGAGCATGCCTCTTGGGTTGCCAAATTTGCGCAGTTCAGGTAAAACCATTGTTTTGCCTTTCCCACTAGTGAAAATGGGAAGACGCAAAGTCGAACAGCATCGGCGGTTACACCCTTGATGGTGAAAGTGCTGCATATCTCTAGGAATTGCTGGAGATGCATCCTCCGACGCTAATCCACAAAATGGACTAGCTTGGACCATATGGATGACACTGGCTTGAGCTCAAAACCTTCTCCAACCTGCACTTCAAGCCCAGTGGGGATGTTGTTGCTGGATGGGACGGAGAACTCACGAATGATCTTTTTGGCCATAGTCAGTGTCGGTGGAATTGTACTCGTGGATCCAAACCCCAATGCTAATGGCACAGGCCTCTGCCCGTGGATTGTCTTTTGATGGACTCTCCTTCTGAGCAGCGACTCCGGATTGTTGTCGAAATTTCACGGTAGGTCAAAACCGATCATACATCTTTCTGTCACCCAATAATAAAGTAGACAGGCAAATGAGCCCGCTAAGAGAAAGCGGTATGTTATCAAGTTATAAGTACCTAGGTTTCAACAAATCGAACTTCTATTGCCAATTGCTTTCTCGGCAACAGCACTAGAAAAAGCTTGTTGATGTCTCTTAGCGTAACAGATTTTACTCCACAAGCACACGGAGATTTGATGTAGCTTTTTCACTCAGAGTATTCCGAATATCGTAAAAATCCACAGGAAAGCAAGGGTGAATAGGTGGAATGAAATGTCAAACTTTTAATGGTACTATATAACTTAGATAAATACCAGCTATTCTTACACCGGGGGTAAGATAACAATATAGTGTATGGTGGGAAGAGTAAACAGGGACCAAAGCGGTCAGCAACTAGGTATAGCTATCTGGGAGGACAACGAGCGAGATTAAGATATCTAAACTCTATTCCTTAACTACTGCATAGGAGTATTTGCGGATGAACTAAGTTAATTGAACACGAACTAGGGTCTTGCATCGAGCGAAATTACAGACTACACCGAGGAGGCACGGGGGTAGGTAGTTGGCCAACCGAATGGCAACTAGCTAACGCCTACGAGCTTACCAAATGATAGGGTCAGATTATAGAGGCTCCCTAATGCTACTACCAATAGGGGCTACCAGCCAGATCTGCGTGAGTAAGATGGCACGCTAAACTAGTGATCAAGTGAGAACTTGGTCACTAAAGCTTGTCCTTGATCAGAGGGTGAGAGCTAACTTAACCTTAGATCTGTGTTTAAGGCAAGTTTATAGTACCGGCAAGTCCAGCAAGATTCAAAGAACTTAAAGAACAACACAAACCTAAGACTTGGTCTAGTGTCCAAAAAGGTACACCACACTAGGCAAGTGTAAGAAATAAAGTGAAGTATAACTAAAAGATAGATCAATGAAGTATGTTATACTGTTGTAGTAAGAGTACAAAAGATAGAAAGGTACAAGAGCTTTACCAAGACTCGAAGCTAACTCCAGAATCCCTGAGGCAAAGACTCAGACTCAACTCGAACTCCCAGGACTAACATATTGCTACAAGACTAAGACAATGGTATGCTTCACTCAACTTTCACACTTCACAAGTGAGCTACTGGGGGGTATTTATAGTCACCAAGTGAGAGGGGTACTTGTAGGGTCGGTAAGGCGGTTGTGAGGGTAGGTGGCCGGCCAGGCGGTCTAGCCAACCCTTGGATCCACCGCCTTACTTCATCCAATGGTCCATCTTCCCTCCCCAAGTCGGTTGCATGGCGGTTAGCGGTTATAACTTGTGCTTTTCCCCAGATAGTTGGATCTTCAATGTGTTTCTTCCTTAGCTGCAAGATGGAAGTCCCTCGGATTACTGACTTCACCAATCCAAGTGCTAGATCGATGAGGTGGCAAGCCTTCTAGTGCTTTGGATGAGGCTTTCACGGTTTCCACCTTGGACTTGTGTCGACACATCGTTTATGTGCATGCAGGTTGAAGATGGGATGATTTGGCCACAATGACAAGCTGAGCAGCCCTGGGGGAGGCCAGTTGGCTTGAGGGGAGGCTAGGCGGCCTGGCCTACTGGCCGGATGGCCTGAGCTTTCCCTGACTTAGCCATATTTTGCTTGTTTTCAACTGTTGTTGCACCTGCAATCAAATATTCAACACAACTCATGGAGATATGTCAGTATCAAGGGTTAGTCTACACTTTGATGTATTTTCCTTTATATTCATGGATAGTTGATGGTCGAAAATAGTGCAATAACGACCGTCAATATTTAAGAAATAGAGTTTGGATATCTTAACCTCGCCCATCGTCCTCCTAAGCAACTATACCTATCTACTAGCTCTTTGGTCCCTGTTCTCTCACACCACCATACACTATCTTGTTTATCTTACCCCCATTGTAAGAATAGTTGTATTTATCTAAGTTATATAGTATCGTTGAAAGTTCAACATTTCATTCCACCTATTGGCTCTTGCTTCCCTATGGATTTTTACGATACTCGGAATACTCTGAGTGAAAAAGCTACATCGAATCTCCATGTGCTTGCGGAGTAAAATCTATTACGCTAAGAGACGTCAACAGAGGCCGCCCTTCAGCAAGAAGGAGCTCATCAAGCACTACTAGAAGCATGCCTAGGAGCGCAATCGTGCTTTCCTCACCAACCTCAGCGACTGTGATGGTGACTCCAGCGACTTTGGTTCTGACAGCAATGTTGATGATGAGAAGAAGATCGTCGGGCATGCGGGACTCTGCTTCTTCGGCGACGAGATCAGCTACTGCACGATGGCTCTTGCAGGAGATCAAGCTGGCTCCACCAACTGGGACGTCTGCAAGTCCAATGCCAAGCTTCAGGTGAGTGATGATTACATTGTTGAGGATACTATGTTCACTGCGTTGAAGAATCAGTATAGGTTGTTAGAGTAGCGTTTAAGGATCTTAGGCTTGCAAATGCTAAGGTCACTACTCTAGAGGCTGAGCTTGAGACTTTGAAGTCTAAACTTGCTTGTTCTTTGAGTGAAGAACACCTTACCCTCCCCCTCAACTCTTCCCAGTGTCTAAATTTCAACCCCTAAGTCTAAAACCATTCAATTGACACCCCCAAACTCTTAAAACCATGCACATCGACCCCCACCCCATTCTAGCCCGGTTTTGTAGGCTGTTGGCCTGGCTAGGCCGCTATGCCATGACCATGGCGTGCTGGCCTCATGCCTCTCTTTATCTGTAGTGAAATCCGATGGTAGTCGCCGCTGCCATGGTGGCCAATCAAGTTGGTAGTGAGACAGCCGCGAATCATCACAAGGACCCTCTCGATTCCGGTAACATGGATTTCTCTGAGGAGGAGCACATGCCCAAGGTACTGAGGCGACCATCTCTGTCTTCTCATCACCTTTACACCTCAAATAGTGGCCTGGAGCCGCATTCAAGGTACACCCCACCCTGGTAGTGTGTTCATGTGCTTCTTGAATGATCAACCGGTGATGATGAGCAGGCGCTCACCCCTCTTCTTCTTCTCCTCTCTGCTCATGCATGCGTGCATAGCACATCGGCGCCAAGACCGCCATGCAAATCTAAAGCAATGTGCAAAATGCCGAAGTAAGCGATTGGTTGTGTGTTACTTGACTAATGCCCAAGTAAGCCACCCCAATCATTCGTCCATGCTTGTGGTGGAGCAGGCAGTGACGTCTCGCTTGTTCGACTGGTACGGTGCTCAAGCTCACATCTTTTCTGATGTCAGGATTCCTTCATGCTTCAGGTGGTCAAAGACTCGTGGTTGGGATGCAACACCTCCGCAGGCGCCGCACTAGCGATCTAGATTGCCCCACCACTATCTAATCAGAAATTGGTGCACCCTTACCCATGCAAAGTAGATGGCACAGTGGCCAACAAGCAAGCGCTAGCTCTCAAGCAGCTAGAGAAGGTGGCCTATGTCATGCTTACCATGGCGTAGACCATCTTATGGATGTAGGCATTGGAAAGAAGGACAAGCCACGCATGGCACAGCAAGATGCCACTATTGCCAACAAGGGAGCCCCAGTGTGGCGGAACCGCCGATTTAATCTGGGCTAAGCGCACCTGCCACCTCTGGCTTGCAGTGCAATTAGACCGAACTAAAGCCGGTCGTCCGTCGAGAGTCATTCGGCTCCCGATATTACCTTTTCCCAGAGGAACCGACATCATACACATCCAGCCCACGATGGAGCCACAACAGTTACATCATCTCAGGCAGTTGAATATAGCATATATAAACTTATTTTACAAACCAGTTCGAAATAAAGATATAGGTTTCAACATAATGCCATACAATAGGCAGGTTTGAATCAGATAGCGGAAGTGAATTCGAAAACATCTCACCCTAGAAGCAAAATACTTTTGTAGTCTTCATGCAACGACGATCGAGGCGAGCAGCACCGAGCCCACCGGTACTACTCTCCTCCAAGCACTTGTCCAGATGTTGCCGGTACCTATTCTCAAAAGGTGGGGGCAAACCCTGAGTACTAATTACTAAGTAGGACTTAATGGATTGGCTTACGGCTGACGCAAAGCTTGCTTACTAGCATTTGGATCCTTAGCCATTGATTTTAAACAGTGGTATATCAACATAGAGTATCAAGATTCATCTTTTGCATATAACTCCATAATAATAACTTGCAGAAATGTAAGCAACACAATAGTACAAGCATGTGGTTTTTGAAAACATGAGTAATAAATATGATATATTTAAGTAGTTACTACGTTGCCCGACAGTGTTATTGGCATTCCCACACCTGGTGGGCATCAGCGATTCGAATCGATTTTTAATTCCGAGGAATAACTATCATGCCAGGGGTATATGCTTACTAGCCATCGCGTTCCCACATATAGCCCCAATCTTAACCTGCCTCGTCTCAAGTTCGATTCACTCCCGCCTAGCCCCCGGGTTGTGCCCCCATGACGAGCCTGCCGACATCTCGGTCTCCCCGCCATGAGTACCAAGCTCCCTCGGGCCACCTTCCTCTCCACCAGCGGGTAAGAACGTGTCTCTGTGCTTCGGACGAGCCCAGGAAAGACTTTACCGGTCCCATTTCCCGGTTAAGCACTCTAACAATGTTATGCCGAACAGCAGACGAACAGCGGACGGGCCTTAAACGACTCGGGCAGAGCCAAATGATACAACAACGCACACCACCAAATAAAATTATTCTCCGCCTGGTCTCCAATTAAATTATGAGCTTAATAATAACTGTCATAATAGTAAGATTTCTGAAATTTTGAAATTACCTACGCGACGAGTGACTCCTTTCACTCGTGTCTACTCGCACCTAGCAATTCTAGGCAACTCGTCCTACGAACTCTAGATATAGGTGCTAGGGCCAGGGTGCCCAGGAAATCTAATGCAAGGGTTTTCAATCAACTCCTAATGCGGATGCGTAATCAAACAATCAATTATTATATTAGCTGGGAAATTCATGGTCATGCCTACCTTCCTCACTAGTGTTAGTAGCTGCCTCCTGAGCGAAGTAGAGCCTCTACTGCTGGTCTTCCAGCTCCTGGTGCAGCTCCTCCTTGGGCTCCTCTACGATCGGTTGGTCCGGCGGGTGTCCTTCGCTCGCGGGATCTATATGCATGACATGGTCCAATTGGAGCATGTATTAGTGAAATGCTTGCTTCATGATGCGAGTGCGATGCAAGGAATCCTGATTTAGGGACTAAAGTTATGCATTTTCGTGGTGAAACTTGTTTAGCATTAAGAAATCGTACAAGCCATCGCCTACGGTAACTTAGCTTATCACATTTAACAACGTGGGGGGTGTGTGGCAAGGTAGCATCGCTTCATGTGAAGCGACCGAAGCTTACTTAAACATCCATTTTTCACATAGCTAACTTAGCATTCCTAGCATGCATTTCTCAACAGTAGTGAAGACCTATAATGCATTCCAGAAACAGTGGCTAAGACTAACATATTCTTATGTTTCAAATATGGTCCATTGTGGCATTTATTGGATATACTAGTCTCACATTTTCTATTATTTACGCAAATATGCGCTATTTCTACCATTTTCAAATCAGATCCAAAACCTTACATGCACCACCTCCTACTCTAGCAGTGAGTCATGTTCATAACCTAGAGCTCATATCAAGCCCCTAAAGTCACCTGAAGCATTTTTCACCATAGCAACCTTTTCTTAAATTAAATATATGCTTAAATACAAGACAAGGGCAAAATAGTAATTAAACAATCAACGTTAGGGCTACCAAAATTTATACAGAGCCTACACATGCTATCAATGCCTCTGCCCAAATTTCATAATTTTTGAAGCTCATTTAACCCACATTTCCTATTTATTAAGGTTTTTCATGCATGCACAATAATAGGGGCAAAAAGGTCTTTTCATACCCAACCATCATATCCATTCTGTAGATCTACTCAATAAGAGGCAAATGCAACTGAGTTTACATTTTTAGGATTTTTATTTGATTTGTTATGATTTTTTTTGAAGTTCACAGCTCATAAAAATGCACTTAAATGAAAATCCCTGAGATCTAGGGACTCAATTGCGATTAAATCTAGACTTTAGGGGCCTGGAGGGAAGAAAACTGAGACTCAGTGATTAGCGCGCTCAATGGAAGCATAAAATGGTGAAATCTCAGGGGCTAAATAGAAAAAATGGAGGCTTTCTTCAACCTCTTGACAGGGGCAGGGGTTCTCGTGGCCGCCGAGGTTCTCGCGCGCGGCGCGCCACGTGGGGGTGCGCGCTTGGAGCCGAGCTGGTCCGGGAGCGTGTTCCCGGTGTAGGGGTTCCTTTCCCCTAAGACGGCGTCGCAAGAGGAGCTCGGAGCGGGCAGGGAACGCCGGTGAACCGATGACAGCCACGACGCACCGAGCTCGACGGCGGCGGCTCGATTCGGCGGCTCAGGTAGAGGAGTGGGGCCACGGCTGGGTCCAGGACCTGCGCGTGGATGAGGGCATCCCAGCGGTGGCGGTCTAGTGGTAGGGGGAAGGTCCGAGGTGGGGCGTCCACGATGATGTTGGCGGAGGACTTGTGACTCACTGTGGCGCGTGCGTGGGGAGGGCGCCTGGGGCGGCCGCGAGCTTCAAGGATGGGTGGGTTCGGTGGAGAATAGTGTGGTGAGTGCAGTGCTTGCGCTAGGAAGGGCGGAGGAGGCTAAGGCGGTGGGGCATGAGCTCAACTCGAGCTTGATCTCGGGCCGCCCATGGCGGACGCGCTCCACGCGAGGCAAGCAGGGAGGCAGGGAGCAGAGGGAGAGCGAGACTAGGACGAGACGGCGTCTAGGAGAAGAGGGCGCGGCGCGGGGCTCTGATCCGGGGTGCGGAGTGGCTGCCCGCTCACCGCTGGCCATGTGGCGAGCGCCGGTCGGCGATGGCGGGTGCCCCCGGATCGCCGGCCCCATTTGGCAGAGGGAGAGGTCCCCCAAAAATGGAAAATCCCCACTTTCTGTTTTTGTTTAGGCTCTGAAAATCACTATTTTGGGGTATTTTGAAGCTGATTTTGAAAAATACCCAATTGAATGAAATGATGTACTATTTTAACTCTACAAGTTTGTCAAAAGGCTCAAGTTCAAATTATGGGTCTAACTAGGATTTAAATTCAAATTTGCCTCAGGTTTTCAGATTTGCCCAACCTAGCCATTTAAAAGATGATTTTAAAACTCCTATTTGTGTCCAAAGACTCCTCAAATCCTTTACACTAATTTTGCTCAAGATTTAAAGATCTGCAACTTTCTCAATTGGAGCTTTGCATGAAAATGATTGTAAACCATAGAAAAAGTGAGATCTCTATGAAATTCAGATTTTTGGCTGTGTTTCTTGGCTGACAGTAAAAGACCCTTTACTCTTTGCTAAGTCCATTTTCTATCCAAGCTCCAATTAACAAAGTTGTTCATGACACCATGAACTACAGGTTTGGTATAAAAAGTTTTGGCTAGATCATGATATATTTTAAACTACAATCACATTTGTATTCAAAGGTTCGGTAAAACTGCAGTTTCAAATCATGCAGAGTATTTCTTGTTTTCAACTTTTGAACCTCCAAATGAAGTCCAATGGATTCAAGGCCAGATGCATTTGAAAGGTAGTAAGTTTAATTTCATTTCATACAATGGAAGATTTTGAAGTTGTATGGTCAAATCGAAAGTAACATCGGAATGAAATTTGGGAAAGAGTGTCAATCATAGACTTAGCAAAAATTTCATGAGTGTAGGCTATCTGGGTTTGGTTGAACTTTTAGGCCCCTTGATATCTGATTTTGGAAATGGTCAAAATAGTATATTTGAAGGCAATATCTGAACTAAAACTTTTGTATTCGATGTCTTGCATGAAAATATATAAATGTCTAACTACTCAACCAAGCTACACAAAGTTTTACATACTCAACTTGAATTTTTTTTTTTGACTTAGTGGTTTACTGGTCTAGTTGTTGTCCTTCTCTAAGCATGATTTGGTCCAAATCCTTGATTAATATTAATCTAATCACGTGTCAAGGCTTTTGAGATGCCAGGGCATCACACCCAGAGGGTACGCAGGGTGACCACAACGTCGGCGCCACGAGGGAGACGGCGGTGCACTAGGAGTGAGTCTTCCTCGATGAGGATCTGGTCCCCACTGACATCGATGGCTGTGAGTCAGCAGAGGAGTGCGTTGCCGGCATGTGGGGACGGCCACGGGGTAGTGGAGGAGCGCATCGCCGGCGTATAGGGATGGGACGTGGGACAGGAAGAGGTGACAGTGTGTAGGTGGCGAGCATGGAGGCTGATGTGGAGGGCAGCATGCCTACAAAACTAGGCTGGAAGGGGGCGTGGGGTCAACATACACGGTGTTAAGAGTTTAGGGTGGCAATTGAACGGTTTTAGACTTGGGGTTGAAACTTAGACTCTGATAAGAGTTGAGGGGGGTAATATGGACTTCTTCCTTCTTTGAGTGATCTTGTTGTAGCTAAGGAAGCATGTGCTCTTACTAATGAAATTGAATGCACTGATTGTCAGGTGCTAGGTTGAATTGTCTGATTTACACACTAAGCATGCTAGTAATGTAGATTTACTTTTCTCTACTACTACAACGTAAGAGGAGTTGAAGGCTATGCTGACTTTGCTTGGTGCTTGTTCTGTTTGTCCCACACTTAGGAAGGAGTTGGATGAGACTAGGGCTACTTTGAGGAAGTCTGAAAAGACTGCTTGCCCTGTTAGTGCTGATTGCTCTAAGTGTGATGGCCTTAGAGGTAGGCTTGATGATTTAGCCATTGAGAAGGTCCATCTTGATGATGAGAACACATATCTCATGACCATTTTCTATTGGATTTTGGCTAAGATGCCGCAACATGTCATGAGTGTTTCCTCTTTCAAGTTGAGTGACAAGTTGGGAGTTGGCTACAACTACACCTAAGCTGATTTTGATCAGATGTATAAGAAGATTGATGACTTGAGTGGGATCCCTATTAGTGAGAAATTTCCTGTTACCCACAACAAGCCCACTTTCCAGCATGACAACCCTAAGGATGTTGTATGGATAGAAAAGCCAAGGGAGCCACCGAAGAAACCCAACTTTGTTAGGAACCCTCTTGACACTCTACTTGTGAGGACTTTGCCAGACTCACCTCCTAAGAGCTCTAAGCACGGGGCAAAAAGGAATGCTCCTCCCAAGCCCACTCCACAGCCTAGGAACTAAAACCAACCGAAGGTTGCTCCACCCAAGAGATTCAAGTGTGACTATTGCCATAAGGAAGGTCACTTGGTGGAGTTTTGCTATTGTAGGTTGAGGGTTGAACGTAAAGAGATGGAGTGCAAGAACCAGGACACGTTCTATCAGGGTGATAGGCCTGAGGTTGCTCCTCGATGTGGGGATAAGCGAGATCACTAGCAACATCATGTAGGTGGAGGAGACCGTTTTTCTCATGGTGCTTAGGTAGTGGACGCTTTACCGGTAGGGCACTGGGTCTTGAGCAGTACGATTTTGGTCCTTTTTGCCAAGGCTTTGAGAGCTACAACTCACCACGCTTTCCTAGACGTGGTGATCGACAGTCTCAGTTTGCGTGGGACAGAGGTTTTGGCATGTTTGATTGTAATTTTACTAACCCTTCTTTTGAGTCGATGGCTCGACACTAGTTTTCTTCTTTTCAGACTAACCCCAGTGTCGGACCATATGCTCACCCCATGAACCTCTATTGATGCAGGACAGAGGCCTAGAGAACATATGGCTCATGGATTCTAGTAGTTCGCGTCACATGACCGGTAATCACAGATGGTTCTCCAGCCTCACCCCAGTGAGCTCTAGCAAGCATATCAATTTTTGGGATAAAGGCAGATGTAAGGTTAAGGGTGTTTGTGCTATTTTTGTTTCTGATCAGTTTATCCTAAGGGATGTTGCTTTGGTTGCTAACTTTGGTTACAACCTTCTCTCTATTTCGCAACTTCTCGAGGAAGGATATGAAGTGCGCTTTAAGAAGGGCCTTTCTCGTGTTTTGGATACTCGAGAGGATTTTATTTGCTCTGTTTTGCCTTTTGGGAAGGTTTTTCGTGTTGATTTCTCGAGCTCCTTCGGTCCTTCTCGGTGTTTGATGGCTAGTCCCTCCCTTAATTTGTGGAAGTGGCATAGGAGGCTAGGTCATTTGAGCTTTGATTTTCTTGCAAAGCGTAGCTCACTTGACTTAATCCGAGGATTGCCTAAGTTGAAGAGTGAGCATGACCTTGTGTGTCATCCTTGTCGCCACAGGAAGAAGGTTGCTGCTTCCCACACACCTATGAATCAGGTGATGATGGCTCACTCTAGAGAATTACATCATATGGACACGGTTGGTCCTTCTCAGGTGAGGACTGTTGGTGGGAAATGGTACGTTTTTGTGATCATTGAGGACTTTCTCATTGGTCTTGGGTGCATTTCATGGAATCGATGGATGAGGCTTTTGAGTTTGTTCATGACTTGGTTTTGAGGTTAAGAAATGAATCAAATCATGCCATGAGAGCTTTAAGCAGTGACAATGGCTTAGAATTCAAGAATGATCATTTCAAAGACTTTTGCCATAGCCAAGGTCTTGAACACCAGTTTTCGTCCCCATATGTCCCCCAGCAAAATGGTTTGGTAGAACGCAAGAATCAGACCCTTGTTAAAATGGCTAGGATGATGCTCGATGAGTATAGGACACCTAGGAAATTCTGGGTCGAGGCGATTAACACCATGTTGGCAGTCGTTATAATCCATTTTGACCACCAACATTTCATGCTTCAAGAGTGATTTTTATGCAAAGTTCATACATATTAACTAGTTCCACGAGCTTTGTTTCATTTATTTCTTTCCTTGTATGAACATCACCTATGTTTGCTATGATTTGTTTATTTCCATAATTAATGCTTAGTTCAATAAAGTTTTGATCATCCCTGCTTTGAGTTGAAGTGTTACTTGACCACCCCAACTTCCTGTCACTAACCCTGCAGAAACGAATGAGAAACATGTGTACAGGGTGCCACCACGCTACTCGCAAAAACATAGGACAATCTAAGTCGAAAGTTGGCCACTCGGCCTCCACCGTTGGTTGCTCGGCCTATCACATATGTAAAAAAAACATCCCAGGGCACTTCTCCACACAAGACGATCGGTACACAGGTCGAAAGGACAAACTTCAAGGCCGCCTGACCCTTGACCTGGCCACCCGGCCTATCATAGGGCTACTCTGGCCCACTTTCACATCGGCCTTGCGCAAGGACCAGGTATTATCATGAATATTTCATAATATGGTCCATATACTTCACTCTATATATGAAACTTGGATAAAAATGTGCACTACATGATCATATTGCTAACCTGTGTCTATGCTTGTACAAACTTTACACCCTATGTTAAAGTAAAATTGCCCATGGATACCTGTTGTCTGTTGATTAGGGACCCACTTTGATTTAAGATGTTGATTCATAAGATATGAGTTACATAGATAGATAGCAGTGATCTCCCACTAAGGCAAAGAGTTTTTGTTTTACTAAAATAATAAAAATGTGCTATACTCTAATGTTCTCAAGACACATGTCCTACCAGTGCCACAAATAAAAATTCTCTTATGCACCAAAGACACCTTTGAATGTTTTGAACCTTGTCAAACCTTGTGCCATCAAATGAGTCAGAATCATTCGAGATCTTTGGCTATCATGTGCACATTCGTACCACAAAGTTCCAGCAAGTTGTGGTATGCAAAAATTCCAATTACCCCTCGTCTATCATGCAAAAAGAGAGCAAAAGAGGCATGGAATTGATAAAAAAAGTGAAAAAAAAAAGAGAAAGAAAATAAGGAAAGCACCATGCCCTCTCTCACATCAAAAAGGGTATACAAAAGCACATTCACCAATAACCTTCTGCCACACTTGCACATAGCCAAAATCTTGGAATTGATTCAAACTCTTTGCTTTGACACTTGATTTGACTTGGTGATACAAACATTATGAGATAGTCTCATGCTTTTCAAGCTCCACCAAACTTAGCTTAGGAGGAAAGGAAAACACAAGGATTCTCATCCTTTGAGTGATTGAGAGGTGACCTTGAGAATAAAGGAATGGAGCACCATGCTTTTGAAAAGTGAAAACCTCTTTTGTTCATAGTTGGGTGAAAACTGCTGTGACACCTGGAACTTGTTCTTAGTCTCCACATCCCAAAATCAAAATGTAGCCACCATTGAAATCGTGGGTAAGATGAACCAACTTGGGACTAACCTTTGTACTTGCTAAGACTCTGGTTGTTCTATGCCCTCTACACCATGCTTAACTCTCGTTTTCTTGAGGCAAGAAAAGATCTAAGTGTGGGGTGTGTTGGCGGTCATTATAATCCATTTCTACCACTAACATTTTAGTCTTCAAGGGTGATTCTTATGCAAAGTTTATACATATTAACTAGTTCCACGAGTTGTGTACAAAGATCTTGCTGGAACAGGTGTCGCGGATCAAATTCATGCAAAACATGGTGAAACAAGGTGCAACAACAGAAGGGTGGACAAGGTTGACCAAACCCTGGCCGCACAGCCAAGTAGGTAGGCCAACCTCCTCAACCTCTCAGCATTGGCACCAGGGACTAAGTCCTAGGCCGCCCAGCCCACATGGTTGCCGCCCGGCCAACTTTTGTCTCCAAATGCCATGCCCTTTTGACCTGCATATAAGAGACAACGTGTCAAGCACAACTCCATGTTGGAATCCGAGAGATCAACACAAAACACCTTGTAAGGCCTCCACCTCATGAATCCAGTCCACTGATCGGCTAAGTCAGCAATCTAGGGGAGTGTCATCCAACGGCTAAGGAAGAAACACACACCAAATCCAACGATCAAGGCAAAAGCACACAAGGATAACTATCAACCGCCTTACCCAAGTGACCGAGAGCATTAGATGGACAGAGTCGGTGCATCGTAGTGCTACCCAGCCAAGTAGATGGCTGCCCAGCCTAAGGAATAGGCCGCCCGGAGTGGCGGAACCGCCGATTTAATCCGAGCTAAGCACACCTGCCACCTTTGGCTCGCAGTGTACTTAGACCGAAATAAACCCGGTAATCCGTCGAGTTACCCTAACGCGCACTCGATGTAACCATCACCTAGGGATGCCGACATCATACACTTTAAGCTCTCAAAAAGGCCACAACAATTACAACAACTCGTCATTTCATACAAACATAGTTCAATTTAGTACAAATATTTTGCTCAAAATAGTATACTAACATATGGAAAATAGGGCTTCAAAGTAACTCGCAGCGGAATACATAGTAATATACAAGTGCAATGCAGCGGAAATAAAACATCGAGTCATGACATTGAGCCCAACGTTGTCATTCTCGAACACACAATTCTCGAAAAGAAAAATATAAACAACAAAGGGTGAGTACGTGGGGTACTCGTAGGACTTACCCATGGGCAGTATCAGCCCGACACATTTGAGAGTATGCAAGGCTTTTTGTGGATTTGACTTCTAACCCGCGTAAGCTTACTAAAAGTGAGTCCTTACTTTTAAGTATCATTAATTTTTAAAGCATAAACCTCATTTGATTCATTATAGTTATTATCATGATCCATATCTCATATATCTCATCATCTCAACATATATGCCAACATAAATTAACTTACAGAAATGTAAACATACAAGTACAAGCGTGTAATATTAAAAAGCATGATTAAATAAATAAAATATTAAAGTTATTACTACGTTGCCCGTGTACGATACTGGCATTCTCACACCTAGTAAGCATCAGTGATTTGAATCAATTTTTAATTCCCGAGAATAAATATCATGCCAAGGGTATATGCTTACTAGCCATCGCGTTCTACATATACCTCCCATCTCCACTTGTTCTATCCCAAGTTCGATTCCAACCCGCCATTCCCTAGGTTTAGCCCCCATGGAGCGATACCACGGCATTTCGGGTCAGCCCTCCAATGAGTTGAGCGCCCCTAGGCCCCATGGCAGGACCAAGTCTATGTTCTTCGTATGGTTCAAGTAAGACTTTCAATGATCCCACTACCTGGATAAGCACTCTAGCAATGTTATGCCGATCAGCAGGCGAACAGCGGACGGGCCTTAAAAGACTCGGGCGAAGTCCACCAAACCATCCACATCATTTTTCATCGTAATATACCCATATCTCCGCCTGGTCTCATCTTTTCATCACATCATATCATATTGCTTCCGCATTTAAATCTTTGTAAAACATTTTGAGTCCTATCATCTTGCGAGTGAACATCTTCACTCGTCTTCTACCGTCTAAACATGGCTAAGCATAGACTTCGACCTATCCATTCTACGTAGGACATCAGGTATTTATGCACGTGGGGTTTCAAACAACTCCTGAACATAAATGCACAATCAAAAAAAAGGGTGATGAGACTCCCTAAGTAGGTGTATATGACTAAGGGGCCTAACTTTGTTATTGAAAACTCGAACAAACTAATCTAAAGTTAGTTTGCTGGGTTGTGAGGCTTTGCCCTAGGCAACCTCTTGATCCCTTGGACAACTCCTCCCTCCAAAGACGACTGATGGGCACTCCAGGTCGTGATTGGGGCTTAGTTGGTCTTCTAGACTACCATTGCTTGATGTAGCACCACGTACTTGCTTCTTGATCACGTATCTGCAGTAAGCGTCACTATATGAATGATATGCATGATGCAGTGAATGAGATACCTGAATATCAAGCACACGTATGAGCAACCATTTCAGGGACAAATAGAAAGGTAATTGATAAACTATTTAAACAACAATTACATTTATACCCCTAGGACAAGCATACAAAATGCAATCAAATATTCACAATGCAACATGGAAATATATTACATGACCGAGTATCAATTTTTACATAGTCCTTTACCATACCACACGCAAGCAACCATCATATGAGCATATATTTACACATGCAATGGGCTATTAGTTTGAAACATTGCTCCTAGTGCCAGTGACATTAGTACTTTTATAGATCTAGAGCAAGCATTCACTCATGCAAATTATATATATAAACTTATCAAGTTACTAATCATAGGGGAGACATGTTAAATAGCACTCTTCTATTTTTTTTTAAATGATCACAACATTTGCCATTTTCAAAATACATAAAAATCAGCTAGCAAAACACATGAAACTTTATTTCTGGGCTACATTGGATCAAGTGGCTACAATATAATTTCTATGGATTTTTCTGGACAAGTTTTATATGGCATATATTTTCATACTTAAAAAATACACTAAATTCACTCATAGGGGTAAAACAGTAATTTTACAGTGCATGCTAGGGCTGTAAAAACTCTTGACAGAGCCTAAATATCACGCAATAACTGAAGTCCAAGTTTTCATGATTTTTGGAGTTTATTTTCATCACTTTTGCTATTTATCTTATTTCATCATGCATGCAAGAAACAAAGGGAAAAATAGTCATTCCACAGGTCTAGACCTAGTTCAATGTGTAGATCTATTCATAAGCAATCCAATGAAACAAGTTTCACATTTTTATGATTTTTCCACTAATTTCTAGAGCATTTTAAAGTTCATATGCCAAATTTAACCCTGTAAATGAACTACTTAGTAATTAAGGCTACCTAACAAGGGGTGGCAAGCAATTTCTACAAGGCTCAGTGAGTAGTACATGTCAATACCACAAAGCATAGGGTTGGATCTGCAAAATGCAAAGGCTTGGGTTAGAATACGAAACCCTAATAGATCTCGGGGTGTTTTCACAGTTTATGCAAGACACGATAAACAGTATTTCAGTAACCAGTAAACATAGGGGGATTTCTGCAAGATTCCCATCCCCTTTCTCCTACCTCTCGTCAGGGAGAGCTGCGCAGCAGGATGCCGTGCCCGCGTGGGGGCTAGCATGTAGGGGCAAAGCGGTAGCCGGCGGAGGGTCGCACTGGGTGTTCCCAATGATATAGATCCTCCGAGGAAGGATCTTGATGCCTGAGGAGGTGGGTAGAGGAAGAGCACGGGCGGTGAACCGGAGGCGACCGTGTGAGGAGCTTCAGGACAGCGTGGCCTAGAACCGAGGTGGGAAGTGAGGCGCGACGACGAGGGCATCTGCATGATTTGCGCGTGGATGTGGTGAATCGACCGGTGTAGGCCTTGAGGAGGGAGAAGTGGTCGGAGGTGGTGCTCCATAGCGAGTAGGGTGGTGCGGCGCGGCCATGGTGGATGCGCTTGGGTGGGGTGAGGGTGGGGACCACCACGGGGTTGCAAACCATGGAGAAAAGGTGGAGGAGCTCGAGGCAACGGCGGGGCTTGCGTTGGTGAGGCGAGACGAGGACGGGACAGTCAGGGATGCGAGCTCGAGCTCCGTGGCAGCAATGGCGGTCGTGACGCGCTGAGCACTTGGGCGGACGGCAAGGACGAGAGGGAGAGCTGGGTGAGCCTGGAGGAAGCCAGAATGGCGTCTAGGTGTAGGTGAAGGGGATGAAATTTCTGATTGACTAGCGTCCAGCTACCCGGGCGGCACAGCCGCACAACGCGCAGTGCGCATGGGAGCGGGAGCAAGGTGGCGCCCAAGTGCGGGGCTGGTGATCAATACGCTTCGGGCTCAGCTCCCGTGCGCAAGGAGAAAGGGCCACGTTTTTTTTTCTCTTTTTTTCTATTTGTTATTCACTCTACAAATATATCAAAATAATTTTATGGAAATACAATCTATCAAGACAACTTTACGCAACCATAACTTTTAACCACAACTTTATGTAAGCAAAACTTATAACAATATTTTATGGAAACCTAACTTATCAGGATAATCTTATGAAAACATAACTTATCACAATAACGTTACGAAAGCATAAATTCTCACGATAATTTTATAAGAGCATAACTTATCATGATATATTATGAAACATAATTTATCAGAATAATTTTATGAAAACATAACTTATCTTTCGATAATGTTATCAAAACATAACTTCTCACGATAATTTTATGTAAGCATAATTTATCACGATATTTTATGAAAACATTTATCAGGATAGCTTTACGTAACCATAACTTATCATAATAATTTTATGTAAGCATAATTTATAACGATATTTTTATGAAAACATAACTTATCACAATGATATTATGAATGCATAACTTAGCACGATAAATTTATACAAGTATAACTTATCACGATATTTTATGAAAATATAAATTATCGGGAATAATTTTATGGAAACATAACTTATCACGATAACATTATGAAAGTATAATTTGTCATGACAATTTTATGTGAACGTAATTTATCATGATATTTTATGAAAACATAATTTATCAAGATAATTTTATGGAAACATAACTTAGCACAATATTTTATGGAAACATAACTTATAGACATTACTTATATTTATGTTATATCATTTTACTACAGTATATAAATGTGGTCTAGTTTTGTTGATAAAAATAAGAATACCATAAATATAAAATCGGTTTGGTTAGTATACATATTAATCAGAAGCTACGTAGGAAAAACGAAGTTAAAAACGTTTCGTTTCCGTGCATGCAGTGCAACAGTTGAACGAACTGAGTGGAGCAGCCAAGGGGACCCGCGAAAGCGAACTGTGTGTGCACTGTGCTCGCGGGGTAGATGCTGAAGGGGGCCCGCAACAACGACCTGATATGGAGAAAGCAAGCTGCCGACCGTGTGCATGTGGGGCTACCTGTCCGATCGCTCATGCGAATCGAGGCTAGCGAGCGCTCGCGGAATAGGTACCCCCTGAAGGGAACGGGTTGGACCGAGCGCTCTCCGCTTTGATGGCGTCAGGCGTGGGCAGAAGCTGGCGGCTGTGTGTCTATGGCGAGCAAAGCGCAACGTCCACCTGTTGGGGATCCAAGGTGCCCGACAGGTGGGACCCGCGTGTCATAGACTCAGGAGGAAAATGAAAGTGACGAAAATGAAAAAGGGCAGTTTGACCACAAAATCAGGTTTATGTATTTCGCTTATTAGAGAGTTTATATTACCGATTTGGAAAAACCACAAGATACAAGAAATGTTCTAAATTGTGTTCTCTACAATTTCGTTATAGACCTTAGTGCCATGTTATATATGATTTATTGGTTTAAACTTGAATTCAAACTAGAAGTCTAGTTTGACCAAGCTGAACTTATAAATTCCTAAAGTCATATTTGAGTGCATTTTCATGAGACAAGTTGTTCAGTTTTGGTTGACCTACAACTTTTATATATAAATGTTTGCATGATAAGGACTTTTGATTCAGTGAAATTTAAAATTACTAGATGGGTCTAGTTTTGGCAGATTCATCAGTGTAGTAGAAATCGAATTAACACCCTATTCAAACCTTTCTGCATGTCACATATCAAACTACCAAAGTTGTTCAGCATCAAGTCCTCTACAAGTTTGGTATAGGAAGTTTGGTCTAGATCACAATATATTTTGAACTACAAGAACAAATATATTGAAAGGTTTGGGCAAATGGCAGTTTCGCTTTACGTAGAATCTTTCTTGTTCCAAACTTTTGAACTACCAAATCAAATCCAATTAATTCAACGTCAGATGCATTTGAAAGGCGATAAGTTTAATTTCATTTCATTGTCAGGTAGAGTTTGAAGTTCTATAGAGAAATCAAAAGTAATTTTAGAATGAAGTTTGGAGAATGACTGAAAATCTGGACTTACGAATTTTTCTAAGTATAGGCTGACTTGGTTTGGTTTGAACTTTTGAACCTCTTAACATCCGATTTTGAAAATGGTCAAAATAGTAAATTTGAAGGCAACATCTTGAACTAAAACTTTTGTATTTGATGTCTAGCATGAAAATGTATAAATTTTTAACTACTCAACCAAACAACACAAGGTTTTGCATATTCCACTAGAAAATTTTTTGACTTCGTCATTTATTTGCGTAGTTATTGTTCCTCTCTAAACATGATTAAGTCCTAACTCATAATTAGATTTTTGTCTAACTGCGTGTTAAGGCTTTTGAGATGCCGGGGCCATCACACCCAGCCCCTGCCTGGCCACCCGGCTTGCCATGTCTCCTCCCCGCAACCGACTTAACCTCCACAACCGCCTCTTAGCAGCTATAAATACCCATGAGGTCATGGTGAGTAAGTGTGGTGTAGTGGGAGAGTAGCACTTGAGAGTGTAAAGTATATAGTGTTGGAGAAGTGAAGTTTTCCCTTAGCTTGTAGAGAGTGCCTCTTGTATCAAGGAGAGTAGTGAGGTGAAGAGTGAGGGAGTTAGATTTCTCTTTGCTCCTAGGCTTGTAATCTCAGTGGAAGGATATTCGATTCTAGCCTTGAGTAAAGTTGGTCGGCTATCCCATGCATCTCTGGTTAGTAGGCACAATTGGTGATAGCTTTTGTGTTCTCAGTATTCCAATCCCATACGTTCGGATAGACTCGCTGATGATATAGTAAAATCCTATAGTACCCGCCTTTCTCGGCTGGGTATTCAGCACTCTGTTGCCTGGCAGTGGTACTACAGCTTTGGTCTATATGTTTACATGACAAGTATAGCACTTTCATGGATATCGATATCCTGGAATACTCTTGGGTGAAAGGCTACGACACATTTTCCATGTGTTTGCAGAGTTACATCTAATAGGCTAACGAACGCCAACAAGCTTTTATGGCGTCGTTGCCGGGGAACGGTAGCTATTTTAACACAAAACAAAGGCCATCCTATCTCTCACTATACCACCACCATCATTCCATCTTACCACCCAATGGATTTGACACCTATCTGTGAGTTATCTGCTCCGAAGGGCATTTTTCTAGAGCCTCTACAGCATCCACACCCATCATCACAGATGGCTATCAGCTACGTCCCGGCTTGATAGCCATGGTTCGGGATCAATCCTTTGCGGGATTAGAGTCAGAGAGTCCCTACACACACCTCTGAGAATTCGAGCAGCTGTGTAGCTATATCACAATCTCGGGCATGCCTAGCGAAACTCTTCGACGGTTGCTCTTTCCATTTTCACTTACGGGAGCAGCAAAATCTTGGTACAGCAGAGCAGTTGGTGAAGTAGAGGGGAGTTAGGAGAGACTCAAAATCAAGTTCTGTGTACACTTCTTCCCACAACGTCAAGTCATTGACCTCCGATGTGAAGTTCTAAACTTTCGACAAGGAGGCAATGAAACCTTGGCAGCAGCCTGGTCACGTTTCACCAGTCTGGTCGCATCCGGTCTAGACTTGGCAATACAAGTGTCCATGCTCATGCAGCACTTTGTCCAAGGCCTTTCACTAGGCGCAGGACTATGTCTAGACTTAGCTTTGGGAGGATTGTTCTCTCACTTAACTGCCCAGAAGGATGAAGAGTTATCGATAAAATACTCGAAAAATCCTTTGATGGTAGCAAGATCAAGAAGCCACCCTCACAACCACAAGATCCACCAAAACCCAGCTGCTATAAAGAATGCTAGAACACCCAAACACCAGCTCCACTATCCCATCAAACTCTCGGGATTGAAGACATCCCTGAACCAAGCATGTCACAAGACACTGAGAGGGTTAGTGTATCTATGACAAATCCTCTGTCGGTTCCTCCATTCTCATTCGGGGACAACATGTTCACGGACTTTGGGAAGGTATCTCGGCTACCCAAAGAGAACCGATGCTTCGAAAGGACCTCTCAACTAGCATACACATTCCCATAATAGATACATCAAATGAGAGATGACCTACTCTGCCTTACAGCTGTAATAAATCGAGAATGGCTATAAGAGAGAAGACTCGACACAAAATTCATTAGGTTCCACCCAAGACCAACTCTCGTCCCTAGCCATGTATCTAAAATGTTCCCACAAGATATTCTCTATGACCCTTGAGTTGGGGTGAAGATCATTCCTAAATATGTTGTCAAAACCTACTTCCCCACTCAACCACGATCAAAATCTAACATTCGCTTGAAGTGGAACAAGAATGAATCGTTGGTGAATCATGGAGTCATTCGGGTCATACCAGTTACCTTGCGGGATAAACGGATGTTCTTAGATTTCCACATCTTCGACATACCCGAGGGATCCATGCCTTTCATATTGATTGGGCTTCCAATTGCTTCCCTTATCAATGCAACCACAAGTCTAGGGTAGCTACAGCTTCAGTTTGGTAAAGAGTTGCTAGAAGTTGGCATGAGTCGAGCACTGAATACCAAAACAGAATCTAAGCCATAGGTTGACCCCCTAGAAGTAGTGATGGGTATTTCACTTGAGGAAGAGGAGGATCAACACAGCCTAGAGGAAGAGGCTAGCGACTTCAGTGCGGTAGAAGAGCCACTCGAGTTCGACGAACTGGGTGAATCTCTGTGGCCCGACCCCCAAAAAATAGAGCTTAAATAGCTATCGCCTGGCCTAAAGTACGCCTTCCTCGATAGGAACCCGGACACACCGGTGATCATCAGTGACAAGCTGACCGAGAATGAAAGCCGGTGATTGATATCAGTCTTGGAGAAGTAGAGATCAGTGCTTGGGTACTCACTCCAAGATGTGAAAAGAATCAGACTGAATCTGTGCACACATCACATCCACATGGATACTGAACACCGGCCTACAAGGGAAACACAATGAAGACTCAACAATGCGAAGAAAGAAGTAGTCAAGAAGGAGGTGCTCAAACTCCTACATGTGGGTATCATCTACCCTATACAAGATAGTGAATGGGTCAGTCCAATCCAAGTCATACCCAAGAAGGGAGGAATGACAGTCGTCAAGAACCAGAACAATGAGTTAATCCCTCAACATACTATCACCGAATGGCGAATGTGCATTGATTATAGAAAACTCAACTCTGCTACACGGAAGGACCATTTCCCTCTTCCCTTCATTGATGAAATGCTCAAAAGACTGGCCAACCACTCCTTCTTCTGCTATCTCGATGGCTACTCCAGTTATCACCAGATCCCCATTCACCTAGATGACCAGAGTAAGACCACATTCACCAACCCCTACGGCACTTTCACCTATCGACGGATGTCATTTGGGCCGTGCAATGCTGCAGCATGGTTCCAACAATGTATGATGGCCATCTTTTCCGACCTGATCGAGAACATAATTGAAGCCTTCAAGGATGATTTCTCAGTCTATGGCAAGAACTTTGATGGATGTCTAGAGAACTTGGAAAAGGCTCTCCAGAGGTGCAAAGATGTTGACCTTGTCCTAAACTGGGAGAAATGTCACTTCATGGTCAGGTAACGGATTGTGCTAGGACATAGAGTATTAGAGAGAGGCATAGAGGTGGACCATGCAAAAATTGAAGTTATCAAGCAGCTACCACCTCCATCAAACATGAAGGCACTCCGAAGCTTCCTTGGTCATGCATGGTTCTATAGGAGATTCACTAAAAATTTCTCCTTTATAGCCTGGCCACTGACCAATCTACTAGCCAAAGACACACCCTTCATGTTTGATGATACATGCCTAGAAGCCTTTCATACAGTCAAGAAGGCACTTGTCACAGCACCCATCATTCAACAACCAGACTAGAATGCTCCATTTGATATCATATGCGATGCTAGCGACTATGCTGTAGGAGCAGTCTTAGGTCAGAGCAAGGATATAAAACATCATGCCATACCCTATGCAAGCAAGACGCTCACTGGCCCGCAGCTGAATTACTCTACCACCGAAAAAGAACTTTTGGCCATTGTCTTTGCCTTGACAAGTTCAGATCATAGTTGGTGGGAGCCAAGGTCATCATATATACAGACCATGCAGCTCTCAAATATCTCCTCACCAAGAAAGATGCAAAGCCATGACTAATACGGTGGGTCCTATTACTCCAAGAATTTGACATTGAAATCAGAGACAAAAAGGGAGTCGAGAATTTAGTTGCAAATCACCACGAATGCAATTTAAAGAAACATCATCCTTGCCGATTGATGACTACATGAGATATGACACCCTCCTTAAGGTTACAACATCCCAACCATGGTACGCAGATCTGGTCTACTACCTGGTCACTGGATATGTGCCAAAGGATGTCGATAAGAGGAAAATGGTCCATTGTAGGACCGAAATGTGCGACTAGAGGGGCGGTGAATAGGAGCACTTAAAACTCAAAATCACAACCCCCAAGAAGGTGCTCTGCAAAGCTCAAGAGAAACAGAACTAGGTACCATCCACTGAACAGATACATGCCTAGCAGTGCAAGGGTGTCATCCACTGAGAGGATACGCACCAATGCAAGAACGATAACGATCCGACCAAGAATGGCACCGAGGCAACGAACTTTGTAAAAACCACCACACGACACTCACCGCACCGAGGAGCATCTCACTGACTCATAGCAAGCAAAAAAAATAGTCTTACAGTGGGGAATGCAAAAATCCGAAGCAGAAACACAGCGGAAAAACCAAAGAGGGACGAACACTGCAGCTCCCTGGCAAGACCGGATTGTCCGGTGGCCAACACCAGACTGTCCGGTGCCTACTGCCGGACTATCCGGTGGCACGGCCCGGGCAGAGCCACACACCGGACTATCTGGTGGGCGCTGCCGGACTATCCGGTGGAACCGGATTGTCTGGTGGCCACTGTCGGATTATCTGGTAGAGTCTTAGACTGGGGGTTTTCCAACCCAAACCTGACCAAATCTTGTCCAATATTCACGAAATTTTGCACAGGCTATCTAAAGCCTATTCCAAATCTTTTCCCAAAAGATCAACACAAGGTGACCAAGGGATCAGCGGAAATTTCAGATTTCGTGAGATGGCAATCTTTGGGCAAGAAAGGGGAAAACACAAAGGAAGTTTGCTCATGGCAATCCAGCAGGATTGAGATGAACTAAGTCATGATCTCCACATCCTAGCAAGTCCAAAACATCAGCAAGAGAAGGGATTCCAAGCTTGGCCAAAACAAACAACCAAAAGCCAAGAATTGGACCCAAAAACCAAAGAGAGAGGGGAAGGAGAAGAACACAAGGTTGTTGCACGAATTGACTTCGATTAGATGCCCAAAAAGGGTCTAAAGATTCAGCATATAAGCAGGAATTCGTCCCAAGCAACCACCCTCACCTTCCCTCAAGATTAGGAGGCTAAATCCTACTCTAACCTCCCTAACAATGGAGCTCAAGGCTTAAGGACGAAAATCACCAAGCAAAACCTAATCCTGGCAGCCAAGAGTCACTCTAATGACCTGCCTTGGACCTATTTATACCCAAGGTGATGTTTAGATAGTTTTGCACTTAGGTCCCTACAACTAGACAAACCCTACGGACTCAAACGAAAGATTACAGGATATTTCAGAACGAACGACCATGATGCAGTCTTGATATTCATAAGTTTCACGCAATCCTCGGATGTTCTCCACGTGGCCAATAGTCCAATCCGCGATCCGCCCCCGATTTTGAAGTTAGAAACCATGAAACTTTAGGAAGTCTCCGCCAGCGCGGGAATTGGCCCATCTTCTCTATGTTGGCGAGTCAAGGCCCAACTCACCAAGGCTTGGGTAGCTTGGTTGACGGTTTTGAGCTGAAGCCGCCAAAACCTCCCTTGCACATTTTCGTGCCATTTACTCGGGTTGGAGCACCGCAGTGGCACCCAGCATCCCCTGTCCATCGGGGCAGCCTCACAGTCCTTCAGAGGACTTACTCGTGCCGTCGCCGTGCCGCTCCTCCGTGTACCGAACTCCCATGGCAGAAAGACGCCGAGCATGCCTCCAGTCCTTCGGAGGGCCTCCTGTCCATCTGAGGTCTTGTGCCTAAGTCCTTCTGGGTCTTGCTACTATTGACAATCACTCATCACTCCAGAGGCAATGGAGCCGGTCCATTAGATCTCATCCATGATAGCCGGTTCTATCTCTAGGATGACCTCTACCTATATAAACTCTGTGTAGACAAACTCTTACACTGTTGCATTCCTGTTTGTGAAGTCCCCCAGATCCTTGATAGATGTCACTCATCTTCCTACGGAGGTCACTATGGAGCCTATCGAACTCATGCAAAAATTTGGCAAAGTGGATTCTACTGGACAAATATGTACGATGATGCCAAAGAGTTCATGCGAAGGTGTCCTAGGTGCCAACGCCAAGGAAACATTAATCCAAGGGATGCCTTGCCACTCACCAGCAACCTTCAACTCAATGTATTTGATGTGTGGGGCATAGAGTTCATGGGACCCTTCGCAAGTGTGGAGACAAAGAGTACATCCTGATCGCAGTGGATTATGTATCAAAATGGGTAGAGGCACTACCGTGTTCCGCGGCAAACTCAAGGCATTCAATCAGAATGTTCTATGATACCATCTTTCCTCGAATTGGTATGCCAAGGGTCAACATCAGCAATGGACCCTAAACTAGCCCTAAGCTACATCTAATCCACATCTAAACTTCATAGCATGATTAAATCAAGATCAATCAACCTAACCCCCTAGATCAAGTTTAACCTTTCCTCGGGCTCTACTGTCATTAGTAACCAGGTAATCGACGAGAAACTCTCAACAGGCATATATAATTAGAGAACATTCTTCTAATTACTTCACATAGTATAATAACATAATTAGCGCAACTAGAACCTCTAATCACCATGATCACAAGAACTAGATATACAACTATATCATTAGTAAGCCAGATCAACGATCAAGAACGCTAGAAGAATATTACCCTTAATGACATGCTCTAATTAACATGCATCTAGACCTAAAGTTAATTAGAGCTAGAACAAGCATAATTAGAACAAGAAGATGATAATTAGACAAGATCAATGCTTCATTAATAAATTGTATCATACTTACAACCATGATCATACATTCCCTTGATGATACAATTAGACCTCTGGAATTAGGTAATTAGAGCATCGTGCAAGGCCTCTAATCACCTCTATGAACGAGAAGAACTCTAATCCTAGACTAGAAACTCGACCCTCTACTCTCCTCTAGTTGTTGTCCCTCTTCTCTACATCTTGTCGCCTTGATAATGAATTGGATGCCCGACCTCAAGGCCTATGCTAACTATTTATACCCTAGAGAAGACATGGGAGAAAAGGAATCGGAAACCGACCCATGGTTGGGTGGGGTCGGCCGACCAAAAGGCCTAAGGTCGGCCGACCTCAACCCTTCCTTCATCCGTTTCCTTCCATCTTTCGCGGGGACGTTGCTTGCCGCCTAAGAAATATTTGTGCGGGGTCTTTCGGACTCTTGAGCTTCTGGAATCTTCGTAATGGGCCGAGCTTTGATGGATTCTTCTAGCCTTTGACATATTTGACATCTTTAATGAATAAATATCTTCATTTTCTTGTAGCTCTTGACATTTCATTGAATCTTCTGGTTAGGGAGCCATGATCTACACAGAGGGGCTATGAGTACACCAAGTCTTCCTTGTTCTTCATCTTCAATCCATGTCATCTAGCGGTCTTTTATTACTCGAAGTGGATCATGGTGAATTTTCTCGAAAAATTGGTCTGAAACCTGTAAAAATCACATGTAGCATATTTCCAAGACAATATTGCAAAATCCACAATTATCGGTGATAAGTGTTAGAGAAAGATATAGTTGACGCATAAAAACAGTGAAAAACCATATAAAATGATGCATAATTTTCGTACATAAGCCGCGTCAACAACATCCCCACTCTTGAACCTTGCTCGTCCTCGAGTAAGTCAAGAATCAGTGTTGCCTTACATTAACTTTTTCATACTCTAATCTTAATCAATCAAACTAACAAGCTCTCTTATAATTTTAAGTTTGAACCAGCAAATGATGAATGAAAAGATATTCAATTAAGCTCATCCCACAACAAAAGATTTAGCAAGAGTTCAATTTTATCAAAGACACGTCACCTCGTTTTAGCAATAAGTTTTTGAAAAAGATAATCAAACATTAAAAGGTAATTTCTTGCAAAGCCAAAGAAACACACTCAACTCTCCAGTCTCTCAATATCTAAATGGTATTCAATAAATATATGGATAAAGTGGAAGTTTATTTGGAGCTTGCTATGGATCCTAATCAAAACTTGTTTCCAAAATATTGTCAAACCAAGAAAGAAATCTGCTAGTTTTACTGAGACTTGTCAAAAAGGTCATGGAATAAAATAATGTTGAGAGGGAAATGATGGAACACACACATATAGAAAAGTGGACACGTGCAAGTGTCAATAGATGATCTCAACGCACAAATAAAGTCCTTGCTATCGGATTGCACATGGTTGGAATATTTTCTGGAGTATATATATAGAATATCCCTCTCTAATACTAAAAACAACCATATATAAAACTCTCAAAAATACTTAGAAGATTATTGTGGGGCACAATATATATATATATATTTTAGACGACCACTGGGTCTCTTTTCTTCTTTTTTATATATGGTGACCACTTGGTCTTTTTTTTTTTTTTTTGCTTTTGCCCCCTCAAAAACCTTTCTGTATATATAAAAAAACTATATATGCTAGCTCTCCATCTCCACTCTTGAATAATACTCACCCTCGCCCTTGAGTATATATCTAAACAATTTAACTTAGAGGATGGAGCTGTTTAATAAAAAGAATAATATTTAATCCCTTAAATACTCCAGAAAATAATGGGTTGTGGTCAAGGAGGATACACAAAAAGATAATCTCGGTTTATGGATGGATATCCAGCAAAGTTTGCAATCTCTCCAATGTAGAGTGACACAATGCATGGATAGAAAAGGCTAGCAAAGAAAAGATACGCAAAAATGAATTACCAGCTTTTAAGTCTCATACCCTATATCACAGTCTTGATCCAACTCATTTAAAAAAACAAATTTGATAAATCTAAGGTTTAAAAATATATGGCTTTGGTAGGAATGGCTATTGCAAGATAATCTCATAAAATTGATCATGGTATTTATAAGCAGTAAAAATAAACAGGGAGATGATCACGATAAAGATTAAACTATGCAAAAATTAAATCATATCAGTCTTTATGAACAATCATAATTAACCATAAATTTGCTGGTTAGTTCAATTAAACATATATTATGAGAGCCCGTTATTTTTGACTAATCAAAATCAAAGCATGATAAAGATAAAGCGGCAACTTTCATCATTTTCTTGAAAGCATTGTTATAATTAATTTATTAAGCATAGATCATGGTTATAGTATTAATCACAATAAATCTAAACTACCACACCAAAAACAAGAGAAACATAAAGGAAACACCAAATTGATAGATATAGCTAATAATTTGCAGAATTTAAAAAAAAATTGAAAAAGAGAAGGTGTTAGAAATATGTTACCGGATATTCCTTCAATTTTCTTTGTCATTAAATAATTCCCTGCAAAATAATTCAAGTGCACGTACTATTCTCCAGGTAATGATCGGGAGTAGAAGCAATTTACAATAATCTAATAATATTCCCAATGATTTTTAACTCGCGGCCTAGTTAATCTTAAAAGAAAAACTAAATCTTGTTTGTGAATGCAAACGTGTAATTATGCAAAAGATAAGCATATAAACAAAGACAATGATTAAATCAAGTTCTAAACACCATGTTTACAACATGATTGCTAAATCTCTCCATAGCCATCAAAACTTTAATTAACCAAGATTAAAACACCATGTTTATTCAAGGTTATTAACTTAAAACAGCACAAATAATGCAAAGCACATTGCAAAGCTTATAAACTAATCACATGAAATTATGGATAACTAGCAAGGTTAATTAACTTCATCATGATGATCAACAATTTAATCTAACCACCATGCTTACATAAAAATTGCTAAGGAAAACACTCGAGTAACGTTATCATGACCATGAAAGCACACATTATGGAGTTAATTAAACAACCAAGCCAATTATAATGCTAACATGCAACCTAATCGAAACGTAACAGGGTGGTTTATTCATTAAATAAGAAAAATAAATGCGGAAAGTTTTTCCACAAGAGACATGATTAACAAGAAAGTTTCAATTAAACTTAATGATGATGGTCTCAAATTAAATCTAAACATCATGTTTACACTTAATTTACCAAAAACTCGGCCGAGAATCAACATAAATTTAAGGCTTTCATCGTAAAGTTCTATGAAGGTTTCAACATTAATTTGACAAATGTAGAGAAACAAATGATAATGCAAAAACAAGGTAGAAAACATAATTATGAAGTGATGTAACGGTTAACTAGACACAAGCTAAAGATTAAAGGGTGGTGTCATGCATCCCATTTCTCTATTAAAAGACTCTAAGACTCTTAACACTAAAAAGAAATAATTAAACGGGTTGCCTCCCGAAAAGCGCTTAATTTAAAGTCATAAAGCTAGACTTCTTACTTACCTTCGTTGAAGTGAAGCCATGTCCTTGGAGTAAGAATCCAAAGTGTCCATGCAGCTTGATAACTTGATTGTTCAGCTTCATCGTGTATAGTATCACTTGTGTGCACAATCCTCTGCTTGTGTGTTCATGTTCCAATGTTTTTGAAGCACCTTCCAACTGAACTTGATCATGAAAATCTTATGGAAGCATTGCCCAAGCCTTCTTCATCATTGTTGTCACCATCTTCCTTAAGTAGTCATCACCATTATCGCTGCCACCTCCTTCCTCGTGGTATAACTCATTGGTCTCGAACAAAACATGTGGCAGAACTGCCCAGATTAACCCGGATTTAGTGCTTAATCACCAGATCCGGACTAACCTCGGTAGTCCTTCGGGATTTAGGTATCCTGACTTGGCCTTCCCACCCGGATCGAGCTTGGTTTTTGGGGCGACTCTCGAAGGACTCCACAGGTTACAACATACACAACCACATTTATTATATAGAGTTGAAATATTACACACAGAGTTCGATACTTATTACATCCAGGCCGGTAAGTTCATCAGCCCCTTTTTACCAAAAGTTATTATAGATCACAAGTTTTCTCCAAAATACTCGTTATACCGCCCATGGCATAGTGAAGCTTGCTTCAGAAGAAGGGAGGAGTGAGGTAAGGATCCCATTCAAACACAGTATACTCTGTTCCTATAAAAAGAGTAGGCAAGAAGCCTGAGTACTAATTACTCAGCAAGACTTACCCGACCACTGGGTCTAAAGCCGACTTTCTAGCCTATAGCCGGGGTGGTTAGGTCAACTCACACTGTGGCAGGCCTAATAGTGAATCTTTAGCTTTTAGAATTTAGTTACTTTTTAGTTATTACCTGTCTAGACTAAGTTATACTTATTCTACTAGCAAACAAAAGCAAACACTTTTTCAAATCATTCTTTATCAACAGGATCAACTTTCTTACTACGATGTTGGTCGCGATCAGGCAGCTTACAACAGGCAAGCCAGAGATGATTCGAATCGATTTTTCCGCCTCTCGAGTGGGATACTCAGACACCCGTCATATGCGTGTAGACTGACACCACATATGACAACCCAACATCCAATGCCACCTAGCCGGAACCATCCTCACCGAACCCCGGTGTCAGTCCTTCGACACCCGCCCAACCTCCTCCTTCCAGTTGGTCTCGTCTAGTTCCACGCTTAGGTACAACGGGACGAGAGGTTTACCGGAGCCCGTTAAGGACGGCAAGTGAATGAGGCGCGTTCGGCCCAGCCAGGCCACACATCAGACGGCCTTATGCGACACAGGAAGGATCAGGGTCCATAGCAATAATCATAACATGCAATATACGAAAGCGAAACTAATCCCGCCGCATGCCTGTCAAATTATTAACATCCTTCTCATTCTTAACCAATTAATTTTAGTAAAAGAATTTCTGTTCTAGGCCTATGCCACCTAAGCCATCTATTGCTTATAGGATCTTCATGCAGGATACTGGGTAACCATGCATTAGGGTTTCAATCAACTTCTGACTCTAATGCACAAGCATAACCCATTTTGATTTAAAAGTTTTAAAGAAAATAGGTAATGCACCAGGGCTTGCCTTGGGCCAAGGGATCGGTGTCGGCAGTCGGCTCGAAGGATGTTTCTTCTGGGGCGGTGAATGGTTCGGATGCGCCGGCTTCGGGGGCCTCTGCTGCGGCGGAAGACTCTTCAACTGGAGCCACTAGGAGAAGCGTACCTAGGATGATGACATGCAGGAGTTGAAAGATGAGGATGATCAACCTGTTGAAAAGTAAAGTGTACAAATTTCTAAAGAAAGAGGGTGGTCGGGGTTAAACATCTGGATCTTCACGGCGTAACAGACTGTCCTAGGGCTCGAATGAATTTTACATTATTTTTAAATATTTTTAAAAGCTTAAATGAATTTTCTAGAAATTTTTGAATAATTAATACACTTCTATGAATTTTTTCTGTATTTTTAAAAAAAAATCTAACTTTTTAAAATTATATATACCTTAATTTAATTTCTTTTTTAGAAATACAAAATATTTATATGAATTAACAAATAATTCTATTAATTAATATAAACAGATTAAATTAAATTAAGATTAAATAACCAAATTGAATTAAGAAAATATAAAATTGAAATTGAAAATGGATTTCGGCCCAGCCCATGAAACAAAACAAAGCAAAAGTCACGATTTCCCCCCCCCCACCCTCTCTTTCGGCTCGGCCCAGCCGAGCGGGCTGGTGGCCCACCGGGCGGACGGCCTAGCTGGGCTGGTGGCCCAGCGGACCGGCCTCGCCCGGCTGCCTAGCGTGCCGCGCAGGCGCGACGCACTCTGCGCGTCCGCCGCGCCGGCGACGCCGGCGACCACAAGGCGTGGCGGAGGCCGAAGGGCCTCGCCGGCGATGGCCTCGGGCGCGACGCGCGCTTCTCCTCTCTTTCCCCTCCCTTTCCCCCTCTTTCCCTTCTCCTTTCCATGCTGGTGCACGCCGGCCGCCGCGGCATGGCGCCCGCCGGCTTAACGCGACGGCGAGGTGGCCTCGCGGCAGCAGTGGTGCCCGTAGGTGTCAACCACCTCCCGTGCAGGGTACGCGCAGGCGCGGCGAGCCCGATGCGCTCATCCGCCGGAACCCTAGGGGTTCGCGCGCGCGGGGAACGCAGCAACGGCGGCCAACGCGGCCTCGACGTCATGCGTTGGCTTTGAGCTCTTGCGAGCTTGGGCCGGCCCTAAGCTCGACGCGAAGGGAAAGGAGGAAGCGGGGAGGCGCAGCTCACCGGCACTGGCGCGGGGACACGGCTACAGCGGCGGACGGAGCGGGGCAGCGACGGCGCGGGGCACGGGCGGGGAGCGGTGAGCAGAAGTGCTCCCCTCCCTTGCACGGCCGGGCGGAGAAGAACCCCGCCCCCGCGGGTCCCACCTATCGGCACCGCCTGGCAGGGGGCGAGGGTGGCGAGTGGGCTGGCCGCCACGCTGGCCGCCACCCCCAGCTGGGCTTCGCCCAGCGGGCACGTGGACGCGGCCTGCCACCCGGCTCGCGGGGAATTTCCCCTTTCCTTTTTTTAAACTTTGCTCTTTTGCAGATTTAACCCGAGATTTTTGCCGTTTTCCCCAGGGATCCAAATACAAAAGTGAAAGGGCTTAATTTAAACTACCCTTTTATATTTTTGCCCCTAGAAAACTCCAAATTTTTCAAAAGGCCTTAAATTTGAATTTGAATTGAGTTTTTAAAAGAGAATTGTGAATGCATGCAATGCACTTAGATGGCCTTTAGATACGGAGTATCACAGCCTTCCCCCCTTAAAAAAATCTCATCCCGAGATTTAAAAGTAACCGAAAGGTAAAAAAAAGGAACGTTTTAAGACGAGGAATGAACTTACTGGCTTGGCCCTTCTGAAACTGCTGCCAGAAGTCTGGATATTCCTCTTGTAAGAGTTGCTTAGGCTCCCAAGTAGCGTCTTCCGATGTATCATGTCGCCATTGCACCTTGTAAAACTTGATTGCCCGTCTGCGGGTGGCCCTCTCCTTAACATCCAAAATCTTACTTGGGTACTCTTTGTATGTTAGATTGGGTTCCACTTGCAGTTCTGTATGATCCACTTCTTCCCAAGGTATCCTTAGGCATTTCTTAAGCTGAGAAACATGAAATACATTGTGGACTGTCGTCAATTGAGGGGGTAATTCGATTCGATAAGCCACTGGACCGCATCTCTCAATAATTGGAAAAGGTCCGATATACCGAGGGGCTAACTTGCCGGTGACACCGAATCGATGAACTCCCTTCACAGGGGATACCTTAAGGTATACAAAATCCCCTACTTCAAATACCAATGGTCTTCTTCGTTTGTCTGCATAGTTTTGTTGGCGAGCTTGTGCAGCTTTCAACTTAGCTTGGATAAACCGGACTTGCTTCTCGGCAGCCATTACCAACTTAGGGCCAAAAGTTACCCTTTCTCCTGGTTCCGACCAATTCAAAGGGGTTCGGCATCGCCGTCCATAAAGGGCCTCAAAAGGAGCCATTTCCAAACTCTTTTGATAACTGTTATTATAAGTGAACTCTGCTAAAGGTAAACAGGACTCCCAGTCTGAACCATAAGTCAAGGCACATGCTCATAGCATATCCTCCAAGATCTGATTAATTCTCTCCACCTGGCCACTGGTTTGAGGATGGTAGGCCGAGCTATGGATAAGAGAAGTACCTAAAGCTGCTTGTAATTGTTCCCAAAAGCGGGCGACAAATTGCGGACCGCGATCGGAAACAATAGTCTTAGGCACCCCATGTAACGCTACTATGCGTTGTAGGTATAACTCTGCCAGTTGTGGAACTGAATTTTGGACACTCACAGGAATAAAGTGGGCCGTTTTTGTTAACCGGTCCACGATCACCCAAATGGAATCCTTCTTTTTGCAAGTTTTAGGTAAACCCACAATGAAATCCATGTGGATATCTTCCCACTTCCAACTTGGAACTAGCAAAGGTTGCAAAAGTCCCGCAGGTCGTAAGTGATCCGCCTTTATTCTCTGGCATACATCACATTCCGACACATATCTTCCTATTTTCCTTTTCATCCGGGTCCACCAGAAACGTTGCCTTAAATCTTGATACATCTTGGTACTGCCCGGGTGAATAGTGTAACGAGAGGCATGGGCCTTTTCCATAATCTTCCTTCTAAGATCTGTGTCTTTGGGCACTACCAAAAGATTTTTAAACCAGAGTGTATACCCTTCTTTAACCTCGAAAGGTAACTCTTTGCCTTCAGCAAGCCTTCGTTTTAAATGTTGCACCCCTTTGTCCACTTTCTGGGCTTGAATCACTTGGTCCTTAAGAGTGGGTTCCAATTGAAGAGAAAGCACTGCTCCGGGCTGTACCATTTCTAAATTCATTTTTTCCATTTGTTCACAAAGAGATTCTGTGGAAGGAGATAAAGTGGAACAATGGCAATGAGCCTTACGACTCAGAGCGTCCGCAACCACATTGGCCTTTCTAGGATGATAATGGATTTCCAAATCGTAATCCTTGATCAACTCCAACCAGCGTTGCCGCATATTCAACTCGCTTTGAGTAAAGATATACTTTAAACTCTTATGATCCGTATAGATATGACAAGTGTTCCCTAGCAGGTAGTGGCACCAAATTTTTAAGGCATGAACCACTGCCGCTAGTTCTAGATCATGTGTGGGGTAGTTTTCTTAATGCTTCTTCAGCTGACGGGATGCATAAGCTATGATTTTTCTTTCTTGCATCAATACACATCCCAATCCAATGCCCGAAGCGTCACAATATACTTCAAAAGGTTTGGTGACGTCCGGCTGGATCAATACCGGGGTAGAAGTAAGTAATTTCTTTAAGCTTTGGAAAGCCTGATCACACTCGGGTCCCCAGACAAACTTCACATTTTTTCGTAATAGCTTGGTCATTGGTTTGGCTATTCTGGAGAAGTATTGAATAAATCGACGGTAGTAGCCAACCAAGCCTAAGAAACTTCTAACTTCAGTAACAGTACTTGGGGTTTTCCAATTTAAAACTTCTTCTATCTTCTCAGGGTCTACTTCTATCCCATCGACAGAAAGGATATGGCCCAAGAAGGAGATTTTATTTAGCCAAAAGGCACATTTGCTGAACTTGGCATATAATTTGTGTTCCCGCAACCGGAATAACACCACATGCAAATGGTGTTCACGTTCTTCCTTGGACTTAGAGTAGATCAGAATGTCATCGATAAAGACCACAACAAACTTATCCAACTCCGGCATAAAGATGGAGTTCATCAGGTACATGAAGTATGCCGGGGCATTGGTTAGCCCAAAGGACATTACCAGATACTCATAGAGACCATATCTGGTAGAGAAAACAGTTTTGGGTATATCTTCCTTTTTGACCTTAATCTGGTGATACCCTGATCTAAGATCGATTTTTTAGAAGACCTTGGCTCCCAACAGCTGATCAAACAACACATCGATTCGGGGGAGGGGATATTTGTTCTTAGTGCTCACCGCATTGAGGGGGCGATAATCCACACACATTCTTAGAGACTTGTCCCTCTTTTTCTCTACAAAGAGAGCTCGGCAACCCCAAGGAGAAGTACTAGGACGGATAAAACCCTTTTTAAGAAGGTCTTCGAGCTGCACCTCATTTCAGCCATCTCCATCAAAGCTATCTTATAAGGTTTCCGGAAAATAGGAGCCGTGCCTGGGACTAGCTCTATGGAAAACTCAATTTCCCTCTCAGGAGGTAATCCCGGAAGATCTTCGGGAAACACATCTAGAAACTCACACACCATCGGAATAGATGCTAACTCAGGGCTGACAACCGTATTTACTATTGGCATCTCTTTTTCTATTCACGGAAGCGAAACATGCACCGGGGTATTATCAGGGGAAATAACCCATATGGTGCGAGCAGTGATATCCATAACTGCTCAATGAGCATTCATCCAGTTCATCCCCAGGATGACTGGTATACCGCGCCCTGGTAGCACGATAGGTTGGATTTTGAAAAGTTTTCCACTCAATTCCAATTGCAAATTCCTAACCACTTGGTTAGTTAGCAATCGCTGACCGGGAGCCGTGATGAGATACCCTTGTTTAACTGGGGATATAGAAAAACCCCGACGATATGCATATGCATGACTAACAAAGGTATGCGATACTCCCGTATCAAATAAAACTTGAGTAGGCAGATCATTGATTAAGAACGTACCAGTCATGACGGCTTCTCCCTCCGGTAACTCTTCCATCTTCATATAGTGTACCATGCCCACTTTTGGGGCAGGACCCTTCTTCTTAAAGGTATATTGGAGATTTCCACCGGTGGTTGGGGCAGATGGGCGGAACCCTTGACCTTGACGAGGATATGGGCAGTCCTTCACGAAATGGTTGGGCCGTCCACAATTATAACAGGTGTCACCCGGCATTGGAGCACGAGGGACAAAGGGACCAGGTGCCAGTGGACTAGAGGGCTGTGACTGTGGCCTCATAATCCACTATCGCAGGGGCTGATTTGGCTATGGAGCTGACCGAACCATCCATGAGGGATGCGGAGTGGGAAAGGCATACCTGGGCGGTTGGTATACCACATGTGGTCGACTGCTCGATCCCTCGGTGGCTCTCTTACGTTTCTTCTCTTCTCCATACAACCGGAGCCTTTCTTCCAACTGGATAGCATCATTCACCATCTGATGAAAACTAGGGTAAGACATATTCATCTTCGCTCTCATGCGAGGAGACAAGCCACGTGAAAAATACATCCTTTTGGATTCATTCCCAGTAATCAAGGTAGGAGCATACTGAGCTAGATGGTTGAAGGCTTGGATATACTCCAGGACCGTCTTATGACCTTGTTGCAGGCTCAAGAACTCCTGCATTTTCATTTCCACTAGACCTTCGGGGATATGATGGTCCTCGAAAGCCTTGCGGAATTCTTGCCAGGTAAGTTGTTGGTTGGGTTGCAAAGAAGCTTGGTAGGTTGCCCACCAGGTTCCAACAGGTCCTTGTAACTTCCGAGCAGTGAACATAACCTTTTGTTGATCCGAAAGATTTGGCAGGAGTTCAAACATGCCCTCTATGGTCCGCACCCAATGTTTGGCATCGATTGGATCTGGTGCAGACTGAAAAGTCGATGGATGGAGAGCTTCAAAGTCTAGGAAAGACACTCCTGCCTCCCGCCCGTGACGCGGGTTATCTTGCATTAAGTGATGCTGAGCGAGTTGGCTTTGAGCTAAGAGTTCAATTAAACGATCATGGCGGGCCAAGACTTCTGCCATGGTGGGATGAGTTGGGGGTGGTGGAGGAATTTCACCGGAATGATCACCAGCCATCTACGGAGCATAGAAGTTGAGACAATCGTAAGTTTACCATTACGCTTAACAGTTGAGAAGAGTCAGCTACACAAGATCTAACATTCTTTTATTGAAAAACAAAAACACCACAAGCGTGTATACACATAACATCTTACATAACGGGTTCAAACCACACTTAGTTGATACTATTACACAGCCATACTGCCACCACTAGTTCACGCAAGCAACAACCTAAACTGGCAACTATTTTACAAAAAATTTTACAAATTTTTACAACCTCAAGTGCCCAAACACGAGACCCATTACAATTCATCGCTCAAGTGCCACTCTGGCCCACTGAATTTTCGTCTGCATCTGAATCGTACCCTATACAAGAAGCAGGGGCAGGTGGTCCAACGGAACCGGAAACGACCCCAGAGGATCCCTGAGTAGCCCCTGACCCCTCAGGAACTAACTCCATGGGCTCCTCCTCTGAAGAACTCTCTTCTAACTCTGCTTGGAGCTAATCATCTTGCATTTGCAGTGCAATCACCAGCTCATTAAGATCATCTATGATGGTGTGGTCGAGTTCGATATGTATGGTTTGATCGTAGATGGTTAGGTTAGCAGTGTGCAACTGATCTCTTAATTCTCTCATGTTGCGATGGTCCTCGTATTGACGAAGACCCAAACCGATGATCTCAGAAGAATCCCTATGATGTTGTTCTAACATCTGCTCGTTCTGTGCCCTTAGCCCCAAGAAACCCTCTCTGGTACTCTCATAGGTTTGGTGGCACTAATCATAAAGATCCGCCAAATGGGAAGTATAGTGGACTTGCTCACGCATTTGGCGCCTTCGCAAGTCTCGTGCACTACAGTCCAGGTTCTCCAATCTCCTTTACCACTTAGGCTGAGATCGATCATTGGGAGGAAGAAACATAACTTCAGACCCTTCCAACTCACCAAGATGCCTCGTACAGAGCCCGGTTAGAGCCTAGTAAGCTGCATCGAAAAATGCCTCTCCAGGGGTTATCCCACTACCCTCAACTTCCCACACTTCCTCCTCAGGAAAGCTAGGGTGTTGAGGCATATGCACTCGCACCCTTGTCTCGCCCATGAGACCCAGATCAGCATGACGAACAATATAGCGGGGGCAACTAAGATAACCTAACCCTTGAAGACAGTGGTGGAGAGTCATAGCTAAGGAAAAGTTTTCTAGGCACTACTGGTGCCAACAACCCCTGGCATCCTCGTAAGGGACGAAAATGTGCGGCATCTGGACCATAACAACAAAAACTTTTGTTAACAATAAATTATTTTGAATTGGCCTACTTACTCCTAAAGACAGAAAAATAACTCTAATGCAATCATGATGCATGACATGTTTTAAGGCCAAACTTTTTAATGTTCTCTACACGATCATTTTAAAGAAGGTGATTTCATTATTTAATACTTTTAAACAAACCCTTATGCTGGGCTTACTTAATATAAATTGAAAAAAATAGTTTTTAAAATAGTAACCCACCCCTCAAGCTCAGCTCTGATACCAACTGTGGCAAAACTGCCCAGATTAACCCAGATTTAGTGCTTAATCACCAGATCCAGACTAACCTCGGTAGTCCTTCAGGATTTAAGTTTCCTGACTTGGCCTTCCCATTCGGATCGAGCTTGGTTTTTGGGGCGACTCTCGAAGGAGTCCACAGGTTACAACATACACAACCACATTTATTACATAGAGTTGAAATATTACACACAGAGTTCGGTACTTATTACATCCAGGCCGGTAAGTTCATCAGCCCCTTTTTACCAAAAGTTATTATAGATCACGAGTTTTCTCCAAAATACTCGTTATACCGCCCATAGCGTAGTGAAGCTTGCTTCAGAAGAAGGGAGAAGTGAGGTAAGGATCCCATTCAAACAAAGTATACTCTGTTCCTGTAAAAAGAGTAGGCAAGAAGCCTGAGTACTAATTACTCAGCAAGACTTACCCGACCACTGGGTCTAAAGCCGACTTTCTAGCCTATAGCTGGGGTGGTTAGGTTAACTCACACTGCGGCAGGCCTAAAAGTGAATCCTTAGCTTTTACGATTTAGTTACTTTTTAGTTATTACCTGTCCAGACTAAGTTATACTAATTCTACTAGCAAATAAAAGCAAACACGTTGCCAAATCATTCTTTATCAATAGGCTCAACTTTCTTACTACGATGTTGGTCGCGAACAGGCAGCTTACAACCGGCAAGCCACAGATGATTCAAATCGATTTTTTCGCCTCTCGAGAGGGATACTCAGACAACCATCATATGCGTGTACACTAACCCCACATGCATTAGGGTTTCAATCAACTCCTGACTCTAATGCACAAGCATAACCCATTCTGATTTAAAAGTTTTAAAGAAAATAGGTAATGCACCGGGGCTTGCCTTGGGCCAAGGGATCGGTGTCGGCAGTCGGCTCGAAGGCTGTTTCTTCCGGGGCGGTGAATCGTTCGGATGCGCTGGCTTCGGGGGCCTCTGCTGCGGCGGAAGACTCTTCACCTGGAGCCACTGCGAGAGGCGTACCTAGGGAAAGGAGGAAGCGGGGAGGCGCAGCTCAACGGCGCAGGCGCGGGGACACGGCTACGGCGGCGGACAGAGAGGGCAGCGGCGACGCGGGGCACGGGCGGGGAGCGGCGAGCGGAAGTGCTCCCCTCCCCTACTCGGCCGAGCGGAAAAGAACCCCGCCCCCGCAGGTCCCACCTGTCAGCACCGCCTAACAGGGGGCGCGGGTGGCGAGTGGGCTGGCCGCCACGTGGGCCGCCACCCCCGGCTGGGCTTCACCCAGCGGGCGCGTGGCCGCGGGCTGCCACCCGGCTCGCGGGGAATTTCCCCTTTCCTATTTTTTTAAACTTTGCTCTTTTGGAGATTTAACCCTAGATTTGTACCGTTTTCCCCAGGGGTCCAAATACAAAAGTGAAAGGGCTTAATTTAAACTACCCTTTTATATTTTGCCCGAGGCAAACTCCAAATTTTTGAAAAGGCAACAAATTTGAATTTGAATTTGAATTAAATTTTTAAAAGTGAATTGTAAATGCATGCAATGCACTTAGATGGCCTTTAGATACGGAGTATCATAGAACATGCCTCAAATAATAGATCTATTGGGTGGCCTCTAAAATTATCTTTCCAACGAGTACTTATGCGTTAAATTCTGATTCCGTATGAACGAGTTATACCCATTTTATTCAAGCACTGTGTTCTGTCCAGTCTTCAATTCAGCTCGCGCAGCCTTCAATGATTTGCACATTGCTCCTCGTAGAAATCTCCAAATTGAGTGATTTTTATTGCGTTGGAAAGAGGACTTCATGAGCTTTCCAAATATAAGAAAATATTCTGCCTTTGCCTTCTGAGGTCGAGCTCCAATTTGATGATATGTTCAGCTTCCTATTTTCAGCTCTCCGATGTTGACAATATTCAACCTTTTGGACTTGGGTCCTGGGAAAAATTGTCTAAGTTCGCCTTTGTTGATCTTGAAGTTTCGTGGACTTGATTCTTGTCTTCAATCTCTCTTCCGTTCAGTCCACTCACTCTTTAATTTGAAACTCAATCAAACTTTTGCAAATTCTGATATTGTCCTCAAATCTTTGTCAAATCCTTGCATCAATCATCATGAATTTGTCTTGTACTCTTTCACAACATTAGTCTCATTGTTTCAAATCAAGTGTGAATTTTTCTACAAGGTTAGCTCATAGTGCACACATATATATAATAATATAATAGCATCATGGTTTTGATTAGAGATAAAAGTAGAGTCACATGGTTGATTGGGATTTAAACAAACATTTGATTCATAAATCAAAGACAACTCTAATTCAAATCGAAATCACTTAGCAAAGCAATAAAGCATATATAAATCGTAGATGATCTTGATTCATGAAATCAAACTAAGGGATAAACAAAACGATGGGTTCCTAATGATTTTGGCCAAATTAGAGAGATTATTTTGAAAAAAAAATAAAATTAGGCTTAGATAAAATTCTAACAAGGGTTCTTTTTTAGAGAGACCAAATGTTTTAAAATTTTAAATTTTTCAAAGATAATATTGTGCACATATAAAAAATCATGAGAAACATGCACATGTTCAAGTTTAAAATTTCAAAAGCAATTTGCACATAAATAAACCTGGACCGAACCACTTATGGAGGAATAAGCAATCAGTCCCCTTCTACTTTTATACAAACCTTGGCTCTCAAAATTTTTTTTATTTAAACACAAAACTTGATTCCTACACTAAACACTAAACTTGAAAATTGACAACTAGCAAATTTTAACCATCTCTGAGCATGAGTAGATTCAATCAACTAATTAAAGCAAAAGGTTCTACTAAAATAACATGAAAACGTTTAATTCGGCCGAAAAACCATGTTGGAATTAAGCATTGCAAAGATATGGATCAAGAAGCTAATCTAAATTATTCTCAAAGTATGGATTAGGAACAAAGGTTTTTTAAAAAAACTAAAAACAAAATATAAGTAAGGATACGAGGATAACAATCAACCAAACAACACTTTAATGATTATTATGAAACATCTCTAATCAAACATAGGTAAATTATAAATATATTTATGATTAAAACAAGAATTACCTTAATCTTGAAGAGGTAAAATTCAAATCTTAACTCTATGCAGACTTCATCTTCTTCTTCGGAACACCATGATTGTATGCACCATCAAGTGTTGGAGAGGAATGCTTCTTGTCTTTCCCGAAATTCAGCTTCCCTTGCTCTGCCCCTTTAGTACTTCGACCATAATTTCCTCATCTGAAGTCCAAATAATGCAAATTCGAACTCTATCTTGAAGAGCTCGAAAAGATCTACAACTTTAGTATTCGGACTTTCTTCATTTGACATTGTTAAGGTCTTCGAATTGGCTCAACAAGGTGTTACTGTCCTGAATTCTAAGAGCAGCTCGAGATTTGATTGGAGTTTGGATTGGTCTTGAGATAAACCTTTCGTGTTTTCATCTTACCTGTACTCAAGCAATCCTTAGCCTCTGAAATCTTCTCGACTAATCATCTTTGTCTCCATTATCTGTAGCTTAGAACAAACAAGCTCCAGAGAATATTAGTCTTAGAAGTTTAATTGACACAGCAGGCATACCTTTATCACCATAGTTACTTCTTCATGATAGCTGTAGAAAAACTCAATAATAGATCATAAGCCACTAACAGCGTTACCACCTCCTATTAAAGAGTTAGGTCGAAAAGGATATATATTTCTTTATTGGAATGAGGTCTATTTTTCCTGTAATGTTAGTCAAAGAAATATATATATATGAGAAACTATATTTTAATAGAGTTTATAAAAGACTAAACTTATAGAAGAGCTAAACTTATTCTAAACAAAACTATCTAATTATAAAATTAAATGCAAGAAAGTAAATAAAGTAGAATAAACTAAAATAAAATAAAATCCACAAAATAATAGATAAAAGGCTAAATTAAGAAAATCACAAAAATAAAAATCTAATAAGAGTCTAAATTATGACTGAACACAAGAACGAACGACGAACTCGAGAACACAATTAGAGAATAAGAATATAACTAGAGGACACTAAATAATTATAGAATAAAATTAGAACACGAAGACTAAACTCAAATTAGAGAATTATGACACATTAACTAATTGGAACATAATTAGAAAAACTATTAGCACACGATTAGAACTAGATTAGCACACAATGAGCAAACACAAACTAACTATTAAAACTTGTAGCAAAAGACAAAAATAAATAAACTCAAGTTAATTAAGACTCGATTAATTAGTTCCCCGGCAACGGCGCTAGAAAAGCTTGTTGATGACACTTAAGCACGGCAAACCTTATACTGCAAGCGACAGTATCGTGTGTAGCTTTTCCCCAGAATGAGTACCATGGGTTTTGTCAATCCAGAAAATAAACTAATTGAGAACTAATTAACAAGAGTTTATGGTAAACTAAGGGTATAAAACACGACTGTAATCTATCTCTAAACTAGCCCTAAACTACATCTAATCCACATCTAAACTATACTAATACTATAAGATAAACAATTAGAACAGAACTAGAACACCAATTAAGGGGTATTAACTAGAGTCTAATCAAGCTCTAATTGGATCCAAGACATGCATGATATGGGCCTCACAAATAGATAAGAACAACGAGATAACTAGTAGCTTAAGGTAGAAATAAGCATGATCAAGCATAAACTTCATAGCATGATTAAATCAAGATCAATCAACCTAACCCCCTAGATCAAGTTTAACCTTTCCCCGGGCTCTACTGTCATCGGTAACCAGGTAATCGATGAGAAACTCTCAACATGCATACATAATTAGAGAACATGCTTCTAATTACTTCACAAAGTCTAATAACATAATTAGCGCAACTAGAACCTCTAATCACCATGATCATAAGAACTAGATATACAACTATATCATTAGTAAGCTAGATCAATGATCAAGAACGCTAGAAGAATATAACCCTTAATGACATGCTCTAATTAATATGCATCTAGACCTAAAGTTAACTAGAGCTAGAACAAGCATAATTAGAATAAGAAGATGATAATTAGACAAGATCAATGCTTCATTAATAAATTGTATCATACTTACAACCATGATCATACCTTTCCTTGATGATACAATTAGACCTCTGGAACTAGGTAATTAGAGCACCGTGCAAGGCCTCTAATCACCTCTATGAACGAGAAGAACTATAATCCTAGACTAGAAACCCGACCCTCTACTCTTCTCTAGTTGTTGTCCCTCTTCTCTACATCTTGTCGCCTTGATAATGAACTGGATGCCCGACCTCAGGGCCTATGCTAACTATATACCCTGGAGAAGACGTGGGAGAAAAGGAATCGGAAACCGACCCACGGTTGGGTGGGGTTGGCCGACCAGAAGGCCTAAGGTCGGCCGACCTCAGCCCTTCCTTCGTCTGTTTCCTTCCATCTTTCGCGGGGACGTTGCTTGCCGCCTAAGAAATATTTGTGCGGGGTCTTTCGGACTCTTGAGCTTCTGGAATCTTCGTAATGGGCCAAGCTTTGATGGATTCTTCTAGCCTTTGACATATTTGACATCTTTAATGAATAAATATCTTCATTTTCTTGTAGCTCTTGACACTTCATTGAATCTTCTGGTTAGGGAGCCTTGATCTACACAGAGGGGCTATGAGTACACCAAGTCTTCCTTGTTCTTCATCTTCAATCCATGTCATCTAGTAGTCTTTTCTTACTCGAAGTGGATCTTGGTGAATTTCGCGAAAAATTGGTCTAAAACCTGTAAAAATCGCATGTAGCATATTTCCAAGACAATATTGCAAAATCCACAATTATCGGTGATAAATGTTAGAGAAAGATATAGTTGACGCATAAAAACAGTGAAAAACCATATAAAATGATGCATAATTTTCATACATAAGCCGCGTCAACACAGAACTCGGTGTGGACCATCATGTCGCCACTCCTCACCACCCGCAGACAAGTGGCCAAGCTGAGACATCAAACAAGCAGATCAAGAATATCCTTCAGAAAATGGTCGCAGCTATGGGAAAAGATTGGGTATCCAAGCTACCCGACACTCTCTGGTGTATCGCATGGCATATAAAACTCCCATTAGCATGACACCATATCAGATGGTGTATGGCAAGACTTGTCATCTTCCAGTAGAACCTGAATTCAAGTCTCACTCGGTGATGAGGAAGTGGAACATGGATCTCCAATCATCATGAGTTTCATGACAGATTCAACTTGCTGAATTGGAGGAATGGAGGGAGAAGGCCTACCACAGTGCCAAGCTATACAAGGAGCGAACGAAAAGATGGCACGACAAGTGCATCAAGATCAAGACATTCAGACTAGGAGACAAGGTACTACTCTTTAACTATCGCGTTCGTTTGTTTGGTCATGGTAAGCTTAGAAGTAAGTGGGAAGGACCTTTCGTGGTCCTTTATGCCGCCGATCATGGTGCCATCACCCTCTAGGACGATGAAGGGAAGGTCTTTAAAGAGAACGAGCAATGCTTGAAAGTCTTTCTAGAGCCCGAAATGCTGCAGCTCGAAGAAGTGGACGTCTGTGAGCTAGAAGAATAGGCATGATCACACGGCCACAGTCTAGCTCCGACCTAAAATGAGCCATGAACACTACCATGCTCCTCACTTTTCTGCCTTACATCACATTTTGCTTCCATTTCACCAAAATCTCAGCCAAATCCGAAAGTTTTCATGTTGAAAAGGGTTTTCAGTACACTAAAGGTGTAAAACTGGCCTCTAGTCTGCCAAACCAAGGCTGGCGAGGCTGGTCGGCTCAAGAGCTAGGCCACCTGACCCCTGGTATAGCCACCCGGCCAAAGGGCTAGGCTGCTCGGCCCCCTAAGTGGCTGCCCGGCCTTCCACTTTGCCGCCCGGCCGCTCACTTCAGATTTGGAAGTGATCTGATTCCCAACACCTCAGAAACTTGGTTGAGTAGTTGAGATCGAGCCACCATCGACTTAAGGATGAGTGTTTACCCCACTCTTGGCACTTTCACCACTCCCATCTCATCTCCCTTGCGAAAAACTTAGCCAGGGCCTCCAACAACACCTCTCCCAAGAGCCTAGCCCTCACATCGGGCACCACGGCGACCTACTCACCTGCGTCGGACGATGAGCTTGTTCCAAGAGGGATCATCCCCATCAAGGGTTGCATGGTGGTGCTGGATGTCTCACCCTTGGCTGCATGGCCACCTCCCTAGGCCGCCCGGCCTGGTGCAGAGTTGCCCGGCCAGGAGCGAGGCCACTCAGCCTGTCCTGCGTGCTCTCGTAGTGTGGGAAGACCTGCACGTGGCCTCTTCCCTGCAAGGACCATCGCCAACAAGGTGTTTAGGGTAGACTCGCCTGGACCTAAGGTTAGGACAATCGGTAAGGTGCCCATGCGGAAGCTCTTCTCGGATGATTCTGTGAAGGATGAGGGCAATGGCATCTCCAAGAGCCCAGATTCGCCCTCCTACACCGTCCGGGGGGGTGCTACCCCTACTGTATTAGGGAAGGTGTTTGTGCCAAGGCACAAGGTGGCCAACATTCAGGGGGATGCATCCATTGATGAGTCCATTGATTCAACTCCCCGCAGGAGGAATGTCCATCGCATCTCCAGCCCTCCTCCAATTAGGACTCCACCTAGCCAATTTGAAGATTCAGAGGAAGAGAAGGAGAGTGAGAAAGAGACTATAGAGTCTCTCAAGGCGGAGCTCACAGCCATGAAGAAGAAGTTCATTAGACTTGAAGAACGCTGCACGGAAGGCGAACTTTGGAAATGGGAAATTAATGGCAAGTTAGAGATCTTTAGGAAGGGCCCCTCTTCCAAATTTTGCCGCCTTGCCGATGCTACTGGGCATCCCAACATCTATGATCCACCTATGCCATAGATGCACGTAGTTTCAGAATAAATTTTAGTATAGGCGCCCTTTATTTTCTTAGCACTTAGGTTTTGTTTCCTTTATTTCTTTCCTTGTATGAACAGCGCTTATGTTTGCTTTGATTTGTTTATTTCCATCATTAATGCCTAGTTCAATAAAGTTTTGTTCATCCCTGCTTTGAGTTCAAGTGTGGGGGAATGGCACTTGGCCAACCCAACTTCCTGTCACTAACACTGCAGAAACGAATGAGAAACATGACGTACAGGGTGCCACCATGCTACTCGCAAAAACCTGGGACAATCCGAGCCGAAAGTTGGCCGTCCAGCCTCCACCGTTGATCACCCAGCCTGTCACATATGTAAAAAAACATCGCAAGCACTTCTCCACACAAGATGATCGGTGCAAGTGTCGAAAGGCCAAACTTCAAGGCCGCCCGGCCCCTGACCTAGCCGCCCAGCCTATCACAGGGCTGGTATGGCCCACTTTCACTTCGACCTTGCACAAGGACCAGGTGTTATCATGAATATTTCATAATATGGTCCACACACTTCACTCTATACATGAAACTTGGATAAAAATCTGCTCTACATGATCATATTGCCAACCTGTGTCTATGCTTGTACAAACTTTACTCCCTATGTTGAAGTAAAATTGCCCATGGATACCTGTTGTCTGTTGATTAGGGACCCACTTTGATTTAAGATGTTGATTCATAAGAAATGAGTTACATAGATACATAGCAGTGATCTCCCACTAAGGTAAAGAGTTTTTGTTTTACTAAAATAATAAAAATGTGCTCTACTCTAATGTTCTCAAGACACATGTCCTACCAGTGCCACAAATAAAAATTCTCTTGTGCATCAAAGACACCTTTGAATGTTTTGAACCTTGTCAAACCTCATGCCATCAAATGAGTCAGAATCATTCGAGATCTTTGGCTATCACGTGCATGTTCGTACCACAAAGTTCGAGCAAGTTGTGCTATGCAAACATTCTAATTACCCCTCATCAATCATTCAAAAAGAGAGCAAAAGAGGCATGGAATTGATAAAAGAAGTGAAAAAAAAGAGAAGGAAAAGAAGGAAAGCACCATGCCCTCTCTCACATCAAAAAGGGGAATACAAAAGCACTTTCACCAATAACCTTCTGCCACACTTGCACATAGCCAAAATCTTGGAATTGATTCATACTCTTTGCTTTGATACTTGATTTGACTTGGTGATACAAACATGATGAGATAGTCTCACGCTTTTCCAGCTCCACCAAACTTAGCTTAGGAGGAAAGGAAAACACAAGTATTCTCATCCTTTGAGTGATTGAGAGGTGATCTTGAGAACAAAGGAATGGAGCACCATGCTTTTTCAAAAGTGAAAACCTATTTTGCTCATAGTTGGGTGAAAACTGCTGTGACACCTGGAACTTGTTCTTAGTCTCAACATCCCAAAATCAAAGTGTAGCCACCATTGAAATCGTGGGTAAGATGAACCAACCTGGGACTAACCTTTGTACTTGCTAAGAGTCTGGTTGTTCTATGCCCTCTACACCATGCTTAACTCTCGTTTTCTCGAGGACGAGAAAAGATCTAAGTGTCGGAGGTGCTGGCGGTCATTATAATCCATTTTGACCACCAACATTTCATGCTTCAAGAGTGATTCTTATGCAAAGTTCATACATATTAACTAGTTCCACGAGTTGTGTACAAAGATCTTGAAGGAACACGTGTCACGGTGCAAATTCAAGCAAAACATGGTGAAACAAGGTGCAGCAATGGAAGGTTGGACAAGGGGTGACCAAACCCTGGACGCCCAGCCAAGTGGGCAGGCTTCCCGGCCTCCTCAGCCTCTCAGCATTAGCACCAAGGACTAAGTCCCAGGCCGCCCGGCCAACTTTTGTTCCAAATGCCACACCGTTCGATGTGCATTCAAGAGACATCGCGTCATGCACAACTCCACGTTCGAATCTGAGAGATCAACACAAAAACCTTGGAAGGCCTCCACCTTATCAATTCAGCCCATGGATTAGCTAAGTCAGCAATCCAGGGGTGTGTCATTCAACGGCTAAGGAATAAACACACACAAAATCCAATTATCAAGGCAAAAGCACACAAGGATAACTATCAAACGCCTAACCAAAGCGACCTGGAGCATTGAATGGACAGAGTCAGTGCATCGTAGGGCTACCCGGCCAAGTAGATGGCCACCTAGCCTAAGGACCAGGCCGCTCGGCCTGCCATGTGTCCTCCCAGTAGCTGACTTAACCTCCACAACTGCCTCTTAGCATCTATAAATACCCATGATTTCATGGTGAATAAGTGTGGTGTAGTGGAAGAGTAGCACTTGAGAGTGTGAAGTGTATAGTGTTGAAGAAGTGAAGTTTTCCCTTAGCTTGTAGAGAGAATGCCTCTTGTATCAAGGAGAGTAGTGAGGTGAGGAGTGAGGGAGTGGGATTTGTCTTTGCTCCCAGTCTTATAATCTCAGAGGAAGGATATTCGATTCCAGGCTTGAGGCTGGATATACCTGACTGCCATGAGGCTGGATATACAATTCGCTGTAGGTTTATGCGCTTGTTTTCAGGTGTCACACCGCATCGCTGTGAAGCAGATCCTGAGGTATGCCAAGTTCACCAGGAGTATGGTTTGTGGTACTCTGCGGATTCATCGCTTTCCCTCCACGGCTATTCCGATGCCGATTTTGTTGGGTGTCGGTTGGATCGCAAGTCAACTTCCAGTACCTGCCAGTTCTTGGGTAGTTCTTTAGTCTCCTAGTCCTCTCGCAAGCAATCTAGCATAGCCCAATCCACATGTGAGGTTAAGGATGTAGCTGCTGCTAGTTGCTGCTCCCAGATCCTATGGATGCTTGCTACATTGAAAGACTATGGCCTAACCTATAGGAGGATTCCACTTCTGTGTGATAGTTTGAGCACCATTAGTGTCACTAAGAACTCAGTGCTTCATTCTAGAACCAAGCACATAGATGTGAGACATCACTTAGTGAGAGACAACTATGAGAAAGGCATCATTGACCTAGTGCATGTAGAGAGTGAGATCCAAGTGGCTGACATCCTAACTAAACCCCTAGACCTAGACACCTTCAATCGCTTGCGAGGGGAGTTTGGAGTTTGCTTACTCTTTTAGTGAGGGGGAGTTTTGTTAGCTTTTAGGTTTTGTGTTGGTTTTCTTTTGCTTCTTTATGTGTTTGGTATCATACTCATGCATTGCATCATGTACACTAGCAGTATACACTTCCACTAGAGCTTTTTTAGTATGATCTGTTAGTTTTTGCTTGTACTATGTTGTACAGTGTTTGCTTGATCATGGATAGCTTGAGCTCTTTTAGATCTATTGTATACTATGTTGAATGTTGATGCTATCTTTCCATGCTTGGTTGTTCTAGTTATCTACCTTTGCTAGTTTATGCCTAAGCTTTCATGATACCCTGTCTAATCTAAAAGTTGAATTAATTGCTCAAATTGGTATCTGTTTGAGTTAAAATCAAAAGATCCAGCTGGATTTGTCTTGTCACACTGACTTGGTTTGAGATTGCTCACTTTTGCACTTTGGTGAGAACTTGGACCTAGCTGTGCATGACCAAAATCTTGTATTAAGCTTCTGACGGTCTTTCTAGGCCTGGGCTTGGCATTGGTTTGTAAGAAGTGGCAAGGCAAGCAAATAACCCTAGCACATGATTAGTACTTGCTGGAAATGAAAATGCTAAATCTGAAATTACAAGTCTCTGAATTGCTTATGGCTTGTGGGATATACTATGGTTAGGATTAGCACACCTTGTATGCATTGCTAGCATTTTGCTGTTCCTGCCTATCTTGCTAGATGCTATTCATGTTGGTGATGCTTTATTTTAAATGAAAATCTGAAAATCATGCTTTGCTCTTGACCTGAGTAGATATGCTCACTTGAGCTTGTTGTATGCCCCATTGCCCTCACATGCTCTGTATGCCAAAACTTGCTCTGCTAGCTTTCCATCCCTTTTGAGCTCCGTGTTATACCTATTGGCATTTGCACAGCATTTTTTTCTCATGGGACTTGATGTGTGCATTGTCAACAAGGGGGAGAGTGGAGTCACCAACCTCTAGACAAGTGGGAGCAGTGGCACCATGGGACTCAGGGGAAGAGTGCATCATTCTAGGGGGAGAGCTACAGTGTGAGATGGGCTGAAATGCAGGGGGAGTTAGAGTTTTTAGCATGCTCTTTTAGCCAGCTGTGTCGAGCCTTGCCACTTTTTGGAGGAGCTGGTCTTTTGCTTCTATCATGAGTGTGTTGAGCCCTGACTCTTTATTGAGGAGTCATGCTTTGTTGATCGGCTGCGTTAAGCAGTTACCCTTGTCTTAGGGGGGCGATCTTTTGGCTTTGCTCGTGTTCACTTCTAGTGCTCCCGTTTTTTCCCTTCTTTGGCTTTTGAGCACTTGAGTGGATTTTCTTTGTTTTCTTTCTTCTGTTGTTCTTTGTTACGCTTTTCTTTTCTTTGTCTATGATTTCAGGTGGTTGGTGAGGGTGTTGACAAGGCACTCATCAAGGGGGGGATTGAGGGACTCAAGTGTACCGAGTCTGGTCTTTCATCCTGGCCGTGATAAGCGCTTGTCAACACCAAAGATTTGCTAAGGGACTAGCGAGCAGAAGCCCTCTCGAGTGGACTGAGAGGCAGCGCTAGAGTGGACTTGGCGTGACAAAATCCCTGCCAAGTGGACTGGCAGGTGGCTTGGGCTGCAGTCAAAACTAGGCCCAACTATCGTTTCCTGTTTTGAGCATCAAAACCAGGGGCCAAAACTGTTTTTTGGTTCCACCAAAAAAACTAGGGGTAGGTTGCCGCTATTCCAAAAACTAGAGTTACCCCCAAGGGATTTGCTACTAGACACGTGAAGGACATCAAGCGAAGACAAAGAAACCGAAGAAGGCAAGGACTCCATCGTGGCCATTCGTCCGAGTTATTGCTGTTTTTTTAGCCCCTATGGCATCTATAGTGTCAAGAATTTGTAATATAGGGGGTCAAGTGCAAAACTATTTTAGGGCTTCGTCTGTAGTATAAATAAGGTGGTGGCTGCCATTAGCCACTCCTCTGGGCTGGTTTTAGGGTTTGCTTAGGCTAGTTAAGAGCAGATTTTCATCACCAAGCAAAGTGCTTAAGGAAAAGTGAGATTGGAGTCATCTAATCCCCATTGTAAGAGGGTAGGAAGTGGGAGGCTGCTTGGGAACGAATTCCCCATCTTGTAATCCGAATCTATGACCTCTTTGAGGCTTCTTATATATGGATTTCATGCAGCTCCTTGTGTGTGTGCTTGCCTTCCCCCTTCTTGATTGGCTTTTGGTCTTGAATCATTGGTCTTTTGGTGTGTTTGTGCTCGACCAAGTTCGAGATCCTTCTTTTGCCGGTGTTTTGATCTGCTAGGACATAGAGGGATTGTGGTTTTGGTCGGCCAAATCCTTGGTTCCACGAGCAGCCCTGAGATCTTTCGTTCTTGCCCTTTTTCTTAACTTCTTGGATAGTCAAATCCGTGGAGAATCCCTTGGCTTTTGGTTGTGATCTCTTGGGAATAGTTTCTCCATGGCCTAGACAAGATCCACACAAAGTTTTGTGAGGTTTAGAGATGATTGGAGCAAGTTTTGGTTTGGATTTTGGTGGATTTGCGGGCTGATCCACTCTACCTGCATTGTTTTCTTAACCATCGGACGGTCCAATGGTAGCACCGCTGGACCGGCGAGTGCGTGCAGCAGCACAAGGACGGCTAACGAGGTCTGGCCACTTTTGGGCATTTGTGAACATCGCACTGTCTGGTGGTCAAACCATCGAACCGTCCGGTGCACGCTAGGGGTTCAAACACCCCTCTACCCATTTCGTCCTGTGGTTGCACCAGACTGTTAGTATGTGACCGTCGAACTATCCGGTGCATGTCAGCCGGTAGGTCTTGGCTCATTTTGCATCGTTTTCGATCGGCGTTTGAGCGAGTGCTTGTGTGTGCTTCCTCGCGGTGTTCCTTGGGAGTCCTAGGGTTGATAGCTTGACTTTGCTACTTGACCTTGCACATCGAAGAAGAGAGGGTATTGGGGTTCAAGTTTTAGGTGTCGACCTATTCACCCCCCTCTAGGTCGCTCTTTCGGTTCTCACCAGTACTAATGTGTCACCTTTAGTACCAGTTGCAGATACCAACCAGTACTCAATGCCCCCACCAAGCTCCCAGATGCATCAGTACCAGTTGTAGTAACCAACCGGTATTAATGCCTCAGGATTAGTACCGGTGGATTCCTTCAACCGATACTAATGTACCTCGAGGGCAATGGCCGTTGTAGAACTCATCCCATTTTCAAGATTGAAAAATTACGTATCAAATTTCAACACAAGAGATATCACATTTGAGCTAAATATTCGAATATTTGAATACAATATTCAACATAAAATATCACCACATATATATATATATATATGTATATATATATATATATATGTATATATATATATATATATGTATATATATATATATATGTATATATATATATATATGTATATATATATATATGTATATGTGTATATGTATGTATGTATGTATGTATGTGTATATGTATGTATATGTATGTGTATGTGTATGCTTCCATTAGTCACAGGAAGTCCAGGTTAGGCCAGGCAACCGGGGCAAGGGTGTGGTCCACGAGCGCGCATGGGCGGGGGTGTAGGACGAGTCGGGCCCGTTTGGCGTAAATTGTAAGCAAAAGTAATGTAAAACTGGGTATAACTGAGTGTAAATTTCTATTTCTATTGTAGCAGAATGAACCGATTCTGACACATTCTGTCCAACTGACACACACATGTATATGCATGCATGCAGTTCATTCCATTGCACTAGTTTTTTTACGATAATTTTTTATTTAAACATCCTATTCATAAACGGTTTTCACCACTAGAATATTGACATTTTTATGCACGTTTTGACATCCGTTGTGACTATATTTTTTAAAAAAGTTTAAATTTGTAAATTTATGCTTTTAGTTTGAAATTTCTATGACTCAAAGGGGTAGTTCTGCGCATATAAACACAAAGAAACAAGCATAGAAATATGGAGTTGCTCTAGTTTCTTTTCTCAAATTTGCTCATTTGGCACCATGGCCACATAGTTTGTAGCAACCTACATGGAGGGCAAGAAGTGAGATTATCTGTGAGTCCATGTCTAGTAAAAACAGCAAACTAAACATATCTCGGAGCATCGTGGCCACTTTAGCAACCTGGAAACCAATGGATGGAATTGGCCCTTTGGCTCACTCTGATATCCCCATACAGCAGGCCGGATTCCGATGTCACCATAGGCACTTGGATCACGTTAGATCAAATTCAGCATTTGTTTTCACTCAGTATATGTTATTTGAAACAAGTCATGCCCATGCTTGTGGTGATCATATTCATATCTGAAGTTTCAGTTATGCCTTGCTTTAGAAATAAGCAGGATATAATTCATATTCCGGATATAATTCATATTCCAGCAGTCACAAGTAACTTTTGACACTGAAAAAAATCAGAGGCAGACATCCGTTCCCGAAAGTCAAAAGTATAATCCAAGAACGAACCATGCGAACGGGGAAACTGAACCTACATTTTCGAGCTTGCTTTCGCAGGCAGCATCGCAGAGCTTGGGCTTCTCCTTCGGCGGCAACCCGGTGGTGACGGCATGAAGCGCAGCAGCCATCCCGAAGGCAGACGCTCCCAGTCTCACGCTCACCTCCCCTAGAATCAGCCCCCTCCTAGGGCCACTCCCACTACTTATCACAAAAGCGTCGGCCGCCCAGCTCCCGCCGGCGGCGGCCTTGCAGTAGCACGGCGTGCCTGAGCTCAGTGTCTTGCTAACGCGTCACCGCCGCGAAGCCACACCCTCCTTCCCATCCTCAGCGAGCGGCTCCAGGGGCAGCACTGTGGCCTCGCCAGCCTGCTCTACGGCCCCAGCCAGGTGGAGCAGCCACGGATCCACAAGGAACCCCTCAAGCGCCCCCTTCCTCGCCGCCGCGAACCTCCTAGCTCGCAGTCGCACATGCGGCGGAGGCAGCGCGGGGACGGCATGGGAGCAGCTCCAGTCAGTCCCCGGGGGGCGAGTGCCTCCTCGTGTTGCCGACGGCGCGGGGCTTGCGGCGCGGGCGCCGGCGGCGACCGCGGAGCTAAGAAGGCGGTGCTGCTGAAAGCGCCGGCGCCACAGCAGCCGGAGAGGCCAGACCGCGTCCGGTGGGGAGCTCGTCGGGGCGCTCGCGGGAGCAGGCGTCGGTGGCGAGGTCATCGGGGTGGCCGCGGGAGCAGGCGCCGAGGCCGAAGCTACCGGAGACGGCGGGGAGGTGGGAGTGGCCGCGGGAGCCGGCAGCGAGCTCGTCGGGGTGCTCGCGGGAGTGGGCGCTGGTGGCGAGGAAAGCGGGGCGTATCGCGGGTGGGGGAGATGGGTGAGTCGTGGCCTCACCTCGCGGTGGCCGCGGTGCGGCGACGAGTTGGGGGATGCTGTGCGGCCGCGAGAGGGTCGGCCGAGCATGGCGAGGGCCGACGGGTACGGGCGTATGGCGGCGGGCGGCTGTTTGATCAGGCAGGGCGTTGCGCCTGCTACCCTTCTTCGGAGGCAGAGGAGGGTCCAATGGGGCCATGGCGGCCTGCATACCTAGGTAGTTCGGCTTGACCGGGAGCGACACTTGACGATGCTTCTGGAAAGGCGCATGGAACTGAAGCAATGGTAGCTTGCTTTAACGGCGGAGATAAGGCCTATGTGACATCTGACGGTGAAAAAAAAAGATGACATGGCCCAATGATAGCTCGGGAAGGTGGTGCAGCTTTCATACTGTAAAAGATTGCCGAGTATAAAAGCCGCTACCATGCATAAAAGATATGTCTCGAGATTAAAAATCCCAACGAAAGATTATCAAACAAGATTGACAAAGATTATCAAACAAGATTGACAAGTTATCATATGCTTGAAACGTTAAACCGCAATCATATGCGCTAATTGATCGAATCATAAAATCCTTGTGGTTAAAATCTTGTAACAAAGTGTAAAACACAAGTTAATATATTATAGATTTTATATTAAAGGCATAAATCACGATAATCTTATTGTCTTATGATGTGAGGCATAATCTGCAACCATACATGGCAGTTAATGAAATCGTAAAATCCCAAAAACAGTATAAGAACCAAGTAAATTTACACTTAAAACTGAAAATATTTATACTCATTCCATACTTATTTTACACCATTTGGGACCACTAGCTTCACAACCTTCTTTCATTGACAAAGCATAAAAACATATGTGGGAAGTCATAAATTCTCTTCATCGTAATAATCATAGGTTTTGAGGAACAGATCGTATATTTCACGTAAGTTTAAGTTTTTCATCGAGAGCAATTAAAATATTAACAACAGATAACAAGTTTAACACACACTAATAGTACAATTTGACTCTCCACAACTTGAAAAAATGGTGTAATAAATGTAGTTGACCACCAAGCCATCCAACCACTTCATCTTAGCAGGACAATGCCAGAAGAGAAAGTCGCCGTCGTCGCTGCCCCATCGTCGAGTCCTAGCCCTCCTATGTTGCCTTCATGGCTGCCACTCATTCATCACCTTGCATTAGAAAGGCATAAAAATAAATGGCAGTAATCATATAACCAATATATAAATCTACACAAACTTGCATACAAACAGCATCCATCAAGCATAAGAATGACCACATAATATCATTATGTAAGAAACAACTTAAAAAAATAGATCCAAATTAAGTTTAGACCTTCACATGTTCATACACTCGAAAGGACATTAAGTTTAAACCTCACAGGAAAGGCATAGAAACAGCTAGGAAGAAGCATAAAAAGATCCAAATTGCCTTCGCCTCACAAAAAAGGCATATAAACAATTGGGAAGAAGCATAAAAAGATCCAAATTGCCTTCACCAATAAGAAAGCTAGTTATATCTTTGGTTCAATGGCATAGATACAAACGATAGCAATCATATAAAACTCTAAAAAAAATAAAGTAGTATCATGCCTCTCATTCAGCCAGCAACCGCCTGTCACCATCCCTGTGCTGCAGCTGTCCTCGCAAGCTACTGTATGCCAATAAGAAACTGCATGTGTCCTTGATGAAACAATGCCATTGCCCAGTATGAAATTATAGTGGTCTGCTTATAAAAGAATCCATGACGAGAAGCACAACCTTGCATCTAACAAAACATACCAAAATTGGAGCACACTTTGGTCCTACAATCATAAAATTGATGCCATCAACAGAAGTGATAAGATCCTCAAGTGTAATTATTTAGCTTCCCAGCAAGAAGACGATCTCTAATTCGCCATGTAGAAACACGGTTGCTATGCTTGGGAATAGTGTGTATGGGAGAATTTATGCAAACATTTGCTCAGTGTTATTACCATTCTAATGGGAGTTTTTAAAAATGAACATTTATCGATTAGATATATTGCATAAGCTCGCGTCCAATTACGAACAAACAGGATGTATTGCTCCGTTAACAATTTATGATTAACACAAAGCTGTGCATGGAACCCATCGGAAGCAAGAAATATATCAGTTTTTGTGAAAAAAAAAAGAAGGGAGAAGAGCTCCACATGATGTCTCATAGAGAGAGTGGTTGCAGCAGGTGGCCAGATCGCTGGCCGTGGAGGAAGCTAGTGGGATACCTGTTCCATAAGGAGTGGGATAAACATACAAAGTGCAAAGTAAATCAAATGATCATAAATAGTGGAGTTGTATACCGGTCATGTAAATCAAGTTAGCATAGATAGCGAAACGTTAGTCATAGATAAAATCAAAGGTACTGGAAGCTGTGAATTTCTACCAAACATATGAAATGAAAACAAGAACACTGTATATACAAGCAAAATTTCTGGAGATTATTAACTCAACAACATGTAAATACAACAAGCATAGAAGTTAAAACAGTAACACATTGGGGTATGTATGAGCATAAAACCTGGGGTTTGGGTGCATTTGGCTTTCTGTTTCTTTGTGGATGATTTTTTCACGCTATCTGTGTGTTGGGTGGCAGCAGGAGATGGAGGCCGTCGACACGACAGTCGCAGGGAAGATCGGAGCATAGGGAATGTCTATGCGGCCCCTCACGGTATTAAGTACATATAATGTCCTATGGCCTCCATGGAGCATAGGGAGCATAATCTGTTGAGAGAATGGAGTTTGCATAAAAGCGGTCTTTAATGAGCATAAGGAATGTGTAAGATGTAAGGATGAGAGCATAGAAAGTTAGGGTAATTCTAAATATAATGCGATAAAGTAAGGGTAATTCTAAATCTCTGAATAATAAGAATTTACATGATGCACAAACATCCTACATGGTGAATATTTTTTAGCTGCAAATAGAAATATAAATCTCTAAATAACGAGGATTGACACTAACCAACAAAGAACGGTCCTCGTCCACGCATGATGAGCATTTTATAGCTGCAAAAATATGCAAAGAAGATCAATTTGGGCAGCAAACCAGACCACAAGGTGGTGAATGAAAAATAGCAATCTTTTATTTTTTTTTTCCGCAACGGCTTGAGCAGAACGATCACCACAACATCAGCTCCCAGCGCCTTGGTCTGCAACCCTGCATAAGAAAAACAAGAAACATAAAAGAGGTGAGAAATCTAAAAGGTGTTCCTTGGTTAGATATAAAAACCTACCGATTATGCAAGTATAGAAAACAGACAGTGTGACCATGCAAATGGTAAATCATTTTTCACCCTGAATTTTAAATCTAGACATGCAAGTATATTAATGAAGCAATCATATAATTTTTCAAGCCTTGCTTACTAAACACAAATTTTCAGTCCTTGCATACTTCACACAACATTTGAATCCCCTGCCCAGAAAACAAGCTTCACCAAGCTAGCAAGGTCCAATTTTTTTTTCAAAATAAATATGTAGCATAGAATCCTTGCATACACATGGCAGTCAACACAAATAACACTAATTAAATATGCATAAACATGTGCAAATAGTGGCTGCAAGCAAATAAAAGGCATAAATATTGGGCTGCTGGTCATAAATTAGTGACACAATGTGCCCCAAACTATTGCATCAGTATGCATAAAAGTATAAATTATGGGCGTAATTAATTGCAATGATGTGCAAAAGTAAAACAACATGTAGGCATGCAATGATGTGCATAAGTGAACTAATCCACCACAACTAATGTTTTATGGACAGATCATAAAATTCTCAACCCAGCGTATAATGAGGCACCAATATAAGCATAGATCTATCGAGTTGTATTTTTTTATTCCCTAAAGGCATAGACTCTTTATGGCTAAATGTGATTATTATTGGAAGCATTTGGCGAGGTTAAAAACAAGTCATAAGTTTCTATCATCACTAGGCATTACTTTCTTACAATTGCAAAAAAAAAAAAAATCACAGGAACCCATCCTAGCCACCCAGCCTCACAAAAAATGAATAAAGAGTTGTTGGAGCAATCACATAAACATCAGCAGTTACCAGGACCTACTGCTAGGGATTTTAGTGCGCCATCTACCTAGCCGAGCATCAGGAGACGTTATTGCATAATAGCTAATTTGGGTCGATGTAGCCGAATTACACTGACTCTTTCTTTCTACAGCATAAACATATCTGTTCTTGTATTGTGTAGTTATAACGTCTCAGTTATGTATCCTCTACAGGTACTACCTTTCTCTTTGCATCTTTCTTCAGAAAGTGCTGCAGGACCCTCCCCAGCTGAAGGCAATCGTAATCCTCAGACACCAAACTTTGGTGCATGCAAATGTCCAGCTGAGGGCCCTTGTGCAGATGCTCAAGAACAAGAGGTCAATCCTGTGTCTCTGAATCAGTTCGAGGTTAAAGATCCTCAAGCTAATAAGCTGACAGAAGAGGCTAGCAAGGAGTTCAGTAAACAACTTGACACGAAAAGACATAAAAGGCATGATGTCTCTGGTAGAAAGATTGAGGGCGTCTCCAATGGTTGGCAAATCGCCAGCTGACTAGGACATTTGACTGACGTGGGAGAGAGAGAATTGGGAAAAAGTAACTCGCCAGCGAGTCATTCGGCGCTAGCGCGGAGACAGCTTGCTGTGCGAGCATGCGTAAGCATTGGTTCTTTGCTCTGTTCCTTCCCAGAAAGGTAGTAGTAAAAGCATTAGTTTATTTCAAGTGAGGTCCACCGTTTCCACATCAGCTAGCGAAATGGCCAACAACATTGAAGACGCCCTGATGTTTGGAAGCTCCGTAACGCTGATGTAAATGAGGCGATTGAACTAGCTATTGCTGCATCTGAGGCCATGGTCATTACAGAGATTATACTTGATGAAAAGCAAGCAGCCATGGGGAGCAAAGAACCACGATTGGAAAAATAACGAAATTTAATTCGACTAAGAAATTTAATTTCTATTGTATTTCTATTGACAGATTCTTGTGCAACCGGGTGAGTGACAGCACAAAGACTCAAGGAAGTCAGCAGCGAAAGGGAGGGGTGACCTGAAGCCTTTCGTTGCCATGGGAAATCGGGGACTTCACTGCCGTGTCCGCTTGCCGTTGCATGCAGGCGTGCAGCCGAGGACGACGAACAAACCTGTAGCGTAGCCGATGCCGGTTGGAGCAGGTCTGAACCAGCCACAAAGCCGACCCGCCGTCCACGCCCATGAGAGATGTCAGGGACAACAGCATCATTCCCGCCCATGGGAGAGGTCCTGGCCAGCCGCCACCATGGCTGCGGCACAGCCCACTGCAAGATCGCCAACCCCCCGATCTGAGTACCTGGACTGGAGAGGATGGAGCCGCCAGCCCTAATCGTCTCCTCGAACAAAGCAGCCTGGACACCCTCGATCCGAGCGCTGCTGAGGGGGATGCGCCGCCCCCGCCGCTGCTAGTCTCTTGGAAACCGCACTCGATCCAATCGCCGTTAAGAACAGGAGAGAGAAAACGACAGATGGAGAGCGGCGGCAGGCGATGCCATCACTGGGTGGGGATTGGGTGCGGGGGCCAGCCGGCCAGGCGAGGGTGGAGGCGTGGAGCGGATCAGGCGGGTGGAGACTGGGTGCAGGAGCCAGGCGAACATGGCCGGCAGCGGCCAAGAATGCATCGACGACCGACGGGGGTTGGGTGTGGCGGTGGGATTGCCGTCCGTCGCGCCGGGAGTGGGCAACGACGGGTAGGGGTTGGGGGCGGCGGCGAGAATCGTCGAAAGGGTAGGGTTATCACCGGTGCAGGGGGGCGACGTGGATCGACTGAAACCAGGGGGCCGACGGGTGCGGTTCGGTCCGGGAAAATTGGCATGGTGCGGCTGAACCGGAAGGCAGACTAAACCTTCCACTTATTGGAAGGTCAGTTCCGGGGGGCGTTTGGATCGCACAGGGATGATAATCTGAATACTTCCAAAATCCAGGTAGTAGATGGAAATTATCTAATCCGTTTGGATCCTTGATAAAATCTACACGGTACATTTTCTTTCCCTCAAATGCCCTCTCTCGCGCGTGAGTTTTGCCCCCGCCGCCGCCCCATTTCTCTCGGGCACCAGCCGCACCGCCGCCGCCTCCCGTCGGCGTCGCCCGCCCTACTCACTCAAACGCTGCCGCCACCGCTTCTCTCTGAAACGCCGTCGCCGCCAGATCTCGCCAACGTCGCTAGGTCTCCCTCACGCGAGCGGCGTCGAAGCAGCCCGCTGGCGGCGGCAAGCTGAGCAGGCAGCCGCAAGCGCAAGCGGAGTAGCCCCAATGTGCCGCCCACAGGCCCCGCGTCTGCCTCCGCCTCCGCTCGACGCGCCGCCGCCGAGCCCCTCGTCCGCCTCCGCTCGACGCGTCAGCCCCAGGCTCCTGCTCCGCCCCACGGGGCGGCCCAAGCTCCTGCTCCGCCACGACGCTTCGCGGCTGGCACCTCCTCCGTCCTCCACGGCGGCGGTTGGCATCGCCTGCTCCCGATGCGGCGCCGCCTGAAGCATCGTCGCCGTCATCCTGCGCTCGACGTGCTGTCGCCATCGCCCTCCTGCGCTCGACGTGCCCCCACTAGGTCCACAAGCGTTGCCGTCGCTGCCCTCTTCATTTAGCTCGAGCAGTCCTTCCACGGAGGAGGTCCTCGCGGCCATCGACTTCGGGCGGGTGGAGGCAGGGAGCGCCGGAGACTGCCTCCGTCCTCGTGGCCTGGCGGTGCAAGCGGCCCGCTTTCCCCCGGTGGCGGCAGGGAGCTCCTCCAGCTCCATGGGCATGGCGATGCGGAGTGGGTGGGGAATTTTTCAGGGGCAAATTCGGCATTTCACCGAGTCACCCATCCACTATCTCTCGTTATCAAGGTAGAACCGGACAGTGGGATAATGACGTGTACATGAAAACCGAGGTGAAAATCTGTACCGTCTGGCTGTATACAGGATAAACTTTATCACATTCTCCGTTATCCGGGTGAAACCAAACAGCCCATGTATATATATTAGGAGCCTGGGCTCTCAGTAATAATTAGAAGAAGCCTTGATCGCATTCCGAGTCTGACCGCACCACGCCAGATCTGGTCCAGTCAGATCACGTCGCCCCCGCCCCCCACCCACCCACCCACGCGACGATTCTGCCGCGATTCTGCCGGCGTGACCCCGCCGCCGCACCCAACCCTACCTGTCGTCACTCGCTGCCGGCGCGACGGATGCCGCCGCCGCCGGACCCAAACCCCCTGCATCGGTGATCCTTTCTCTCGCCCGCAGTCGCCCAACAATCTCCACCTCCCGCATCCGCTCCATCCTCGTGCGGCTACTGTGCCCAATCCCCATCCTCGCCCGGCGGCATCGACCTCCCTGGAATCTCCATGGCCTATCGCGCAGATGCGCTTCTTCCTCCTGCGGATTTGTTCTCTCCTGCTCTGATATCTGCCTTTTTTTCCTCGGCTTCCTTGCAGGTGCTGTGCAGCCGAGGGCTCCGCCCTCCACACTGTAGCGTCGTTTGCTGATGATTCGTTCTGCAGGCCTTCATGTGGCCACCGTCATCCTCCGGCTGCATCACTCATCCTCTGGCTCGATCACGTTCTCCTTGCTGCAGTCCGTGGGGATCTTATGGTCACTCACGCAGATAAGAAAGTACGCCACTAAATCCTTCCAGTTCTAGATCCTGAACTCGCACACCCTCAGCCATGGATTTTAATTCGAGTATACTGTTTATTATCCCATTCTCCCCGCTGCTCCTATCAATTGAGGACTCTAGAGGTTTTCTTCGTATAGTAGTAGACGTCCTACTCAAGTTTTCCAGACGCGAGGCACCCACACCTACAACGTCTTCACTTTGCTTCTCTACTGCTAACTGAATCCTAGGTGTGATGCCTGTGCAGCTAACATGTTCACAATCATTCATCAAAGCCATTTTTTGTGCCTACCATTGCTCTATTTATGCCTACTTTGCCACGTATTATCGTTGTACATGCTAGATACTTTATCAGTCATCCAGAACACGTGATTGTATATGTGCTCACAATTTACTTTACTTATCGTACCATTGCATTATTTACGCCCATTGCATTATTTACGCCCATCGTTTCACCATTTATGCATTTATTGCAATATTTACGGCTCCATATATCACTAATTATGCTTAGCAGGCCAATATTTATGCTTTTAATTTGTTTGCAGTCTATATCACTAATTATGCCTAGCAGGCCAATATTTATGCTTTTAATTTGTTTGCAGTCTGGCCACCATTTGTACATGCATATGCTCACACAATGATGCTATCCTAATATGCGACCCCATGGCGGACATTAGTTTCCACCCACCGCACCCACTTCCCTTTTGTCGTCTCCGCCGTGCGACGCACAGCGATCCCGCCGCCGCGCCCAGCCCTCCGTCCATTGCCGGCCACCAACCACCACCCGCCATTTCGTCGCCTTGTCCTCGCAGTCCTGAACCCAATCCACATCCTCGCTCGCCAGCCGGCCATATGCCTACTCTCTGTTGTCAATCTCAGTTGTTCTTGTCTTGATTCGTATCAATTTCAAATTTTTATTCAATTTTATGCAGTTCCACTAGGCGACGACGCCGCCATCCTCCCTGGCGCTATGGCCTAAGGTCGACAGCGGTGACTCAGGTTTGGATCCCTACTCCTCGACGCCCCCTTGCTTCCTCATCAAATCTCGGTGCTTCGAATCCTTGGCAACTAATGGTGACGGCCGCTCCCCTTACAGGTGGCAGAGCCGATATGGAGACTGCCCCATCACTAACGACGACTGATTCGGCAACAGCGGCAAAGGTCGGCCTCATCAAGCTCCGTCCCTATGCTTTGATCTGGTGGTCCATGTCTACGGTTCAACATCCGATGAGGTAAGGCGATTTGAGACAGCATTGGCCGACACTCTTGTGAGGCGTTGTTGGCGTCTCTTAGCCTTAACAGGTTTTACTCCGCAAGCGCACGGGGACCGCTGTAGCCTTTCACTCAGAGTATTCCGAGTATCGTAAATTTCCACAGGGAAGCGGCAGCCGAGAGAGTGTAATTAAATATACTCAAATCAAATAAAATGTAATACTTGGATAAGTTATGACAACTAGTAGTTAAATAGGGGTAAACATGACAAAGATAGGTGTATTGGTGGAGAGGTAGGTCTATCAAAGCTTTCCGTAAGAAGGTATAGTTGCCTGGGAGGACAACGAGTAAGATAAAGCCACCAAACTCTAATTCTAATCGGCTGCAAAGGCTATCGGTGAATAACTAAGAAACTCAATTAACCAGCTAGGGTCTTGCGTCGAGCGAAATTCTAGAATCTCGAGGGTACCAGGGGTAGATAGTTGGTTCCAAAGGAGAGTCTAGCTAACACCTACGGGCCTCCCGAACGACGGGATTGGACTACACAGGCACACCACACGCTGTCACCGAGTGGGGCTACCAAGCAAAGTTGCGTGGAGAGGATGGCACGCTATAAACGTGTTCAAGCGGAGCTTGAACAACGATAGATCGTCCTTGATCAGAGGAGAGGATCTAGCCAGAGCCTAGCGTCTAAGTCTAGGGTTGAGTTATAGCACCGGCAAGAATAACAAGAATTGAATAACAAATTTAAACACAACCTATGCCTTGCAAGTGTGCAAAATAAAGGCACATCACCCTCGCAGGAGATAGACTTAGAGCAAAATATAACTGAAATTATATTGAAGGTAATCTGAATCCAAAAGATACAAGAGTTTTACCACAGACTCGAAGATAACTCCGGAGACTCCGAGGCAAAGCTCGACTCAACTCTAACTCCCAGGACTATCCTAACTACTAAGAGAATAGTGTAGCACTCTTAGATAGAACTTGAACACAACTCCACACCTTACAAATGAGCTCTCGGGGTCTATTTATAGCCTAGAAAGTGAGGGGGGTATTTGTAGGTGTGCTAGGTCGGTTAAGGGCGGTAGGTCGGTGGCCGGGCAGCCACCCTACATGGCCGGGCGGCCACTTGATGCACCGACTTCAAAGATCCAACGCTTGCTACTCCCCTAGGTTGGTTGGCAGTTGAGACGGTTAGTTGCACGTGAAAAATGCGGCGAGGAGTCGTCGGGCGGCCACGTGTCTGCCGCCGATTTGATGCATGTTACTTCCCTCGGATCCTTGACATCACCAATCCTCATCCCAACGACTTGTGACCCTTGGATACATTTGATGCTTTCTTGTATGGTCGGATCTTCACCACTTTGTGTTTGTTTGTACGTAGGATCGTTGATGTGGCAACCTAGGCAGTTGGGAGACCATGTCACACGGTGACGTTGCTCTGCATGGCCTGAGGGTTGGCCGGGCGGCCACACCCTATGGCCGGGCGGCCATGCCATTGCACCAATGTTACTCATCCTTGGTTTTTTCTGTATTTCCAACCATTTTGTGTGCGTTTCGGTACATGCATCCAAATATTTATGTACATCTTGTGGAACTCATTAGTAGTAAGGTTAGTCCATTATTATTCACTTGTTTTGCCTTATTTGGTGGATAATTGACGATTGATATCATGAGATTACGACCGTCAACACCCCCAAGCTTAAATTTTTGCTCGTCTTCGAGCAAAGCTAAGAGTAAAAGTGGATCAGGAGTTGCTGCTATATCGAGGATGAAGAATAATTCTTATATGCAACTCAACACTCGAACTTTTGTCCCAAGTTGTAAAATAATCAAAGCTTACCGTATACAATATCTGTGGTGCATCTCTTTGTTTATCTTGCCTTGGGCGGTTGGGAGACAGAACAGCTTTATTGTGGAAGAAATTCTAACTCATTCTTTTTGGATGTCCTTCTCAGGTGTTTTCAAGATTTTCAAAACAAAGAAGCTTCCCCTTGGTACTCTCGATCGCTCAGAAGTGTTTCCTTACCAATGGCCATGATTTTGGCCGACATTTTTTTCTACACTAAAGCCTTTGTGGAGCTTTAGGTGGGGAAGAAATGTGGCGCACTTAGAATGTTTATTTTGCTAAGTCAAAGATTTGACTAAAGAGTATACTTTATCAATTCTTCTGTTTGATCACTGGAGTATGAGTGGTGGCATAAATTGTCTCGTTCTCTAGATTTTCATCCCTATAGCCTTGTATGGAATTGGAGGGGATATGGAGCTTTTATTTATTTTTGCCATGCTTGAACTTGCATGCTTTTCATTTTGCCGTGCTTTTGCACACTTTTTTTTTGACATGCTTTTGCATGCTTTTTATTTTTGGCTCTACCTTTACTCCTTGAAATTTGAAGGCTATGGGATTATGAGAAGTAAATGGAGACTTTTGGTGGATGTAAAGTCTGGAATGGATCACTTGCATTTGATTTTTGGACTCCAGATATCAACAGAAGATGATATTTCTACTCAAAGAGATTCAAAATTTGACAAAGCTCAAAATATATCTAAGTAGCTCTTTGTAGTTGGTTTTAAACGTGTAAAGCATATTTGGCTCTGGTAGGAATTTGAAACCATGAGGAGCTTGTTTTGTCATTTTCAAAATAAAAACCTGATAAATTCATCTTACTAGGAACTTGAAAGAATTATCCTACGCTAAGTCATATCATTATCTCACAACAACTTAGTCTTGTTATCACAAATGGCATCCACAAAGTAAAGCTCAGGCTTGCTTTTCTTTATTCATCAACATAGGACTAAGTTAAGCATAAGTTGTCATGCAAGAATTAAACCATTCACTTGATAGAGCAATTATTCATCATTTCCGAAATGAAGTTAGCAAGTGAATTTAACGGTTAAGCATGGGAGTTATTTAAGATACAAACAATATTATTATTTTTTTATTTTTAGATACTAGGTCTAAAAGATACATAGGCTCTACTCTCATAAGTGGGCAGAAATGACGTTTGGTGAGGCACAGCTTATAGATGAGTACAGAGACGAACAAGAGGCGAGATGGGATACATACCTTATGCTTATGCGGTTCTTCCCCCAAGCTTCAATGAAGCTTAGTTGGGATAGAACCCTGTCCAGTTGTAGTAGCTTAGGTTCTGCTCTTGCATGTGTTCCACAGTTGCTCTCGTTTCCAAGAGCATATTGTGGTCGACCACTTGTGTCTTCTGGATTTGGCTGATGTTGTCTATCATCCCCAAGGTACGGTGCTTTTGGAGGTCCATTGCCCTGAAGAGGGCATTGATGTTCCTCGTGTACCCATCACCAGTGTAACGGGCAGAGTGTGATGGACCTACATTTTGTTCATAAGATGGCTCACCTCCACCGTGGTAGGATGGCGTCGGGTTCACTGAAGGTACAATGGAGTTCCATGAACTGTACCATGATTCTGCTTGGCTTCCCCAAGCGGGTGTGCCTCCTGGGTTGACCTGGGAGGGTCCAGTGCCTGGATGAGCCCAAGCAGGCTCGGCACCTGGCTCTTGTGCTTCCTCATAGACCTTGCGGAGTCTTTCTTAGGCTTGACGTCGTTGGGCGCGAGTCATAACTCCGGCGACACTGTTTCTTGCTGGTTCAGGTTCTGGTGCAGGTGTAGGTTCTAGCTGCACGGTTAGTGTCCTCACATAGTACAATTTGAACTGCGGTGCTGGGAGCGGCAGCTCAACATCGCAACCTCTATATGTCATGTAATATTTTCCCTGTGTGTCTTTCCTCAGGAAGTGTGCATGGATGAAGTGTGAATCTTTAACCACATGTGAGGGATCATTAGGCATGAAAGTAACAGTTGCATTTGTTAGCACTCCTAACCCATTGGCAATCCTAGTCACAAATGAAGTGATAGGAATTGTAGAAACATTGGAAGCTAGGCCTTGCCAATGGCGGATCATGCTAACAACAGGTGCAAACTTTTTCTTCTTCCACATGGCATAAAGACACCTAATATCCTCTACTGTGACACAGCGGGTATCCTCCCGTGGGAAAACGACCATGGTAAGCCAGCGGGCAAGAAACCGCATGGTAGGGTGTGTGATGCAAGTGATGCTCTTTTTCCTAGGAGGATTAGGACCAGCAAGCTCTTTCCAAAACTCTTGTGAATTAAAGTCAGTAGGATCCTCAGCCACAGAGCACTGTGGTGAGAAGTCTAGCAAGTTGCTAAACTGGCGCAGTGTAAACTCATAATTAGTATTGAAAAGGCGGAACCAGACAAATGTACCTTCCCTTCGAGTGTCGGTGCGGAGCGTCATGAGAAATTCCTTGGTGAGAAGGATGATTCCTCCTTCTGGGACATCTGCAAAGTTAGTCCAGTCCACGGCCTGGAACACCTCATTGAACTCCTCGCGCATGCCGGTGTCAACGAGGAGGTCCTCGTCGAAGTATTTGGTCAAGGCATAATTCTTTTGGTTTAAAAGCCTTAATGCCTTGGCCTCTTCTTGACCACGCGGCACGAGTTGCGACTCGAGGATGAGTACGGGCCGGTGGACGGATGACGTCTGGATTTCTTCAGGCTCCTCTGTGTTGATGGACATCCTCTCGGAGGTAGTATGTCGGCTAGCGGGGCCGGAGCCGTCGGAAGACGACCAGTGAATCTGATGTCCTACCTTGCTAACGGCCTTCTTTGCCTTCTTGAGCACGCCCTTCATCCTGCAAGACTGAGCAAAAACAACACACGATACCCGAAGGACAGACGACAATAAAGATTAGCGTTAGCGGGTTAGTCGTCTGAAATCAGCGTCCTTGTGGGGCAGAGCCTCCACAAAACGTTCTCATTTTTGCACAACTGAGAGAGAGTGTTGCCAGAATTTTATTTGGCTAACCAAATTTTATTCGGGCATTATTTTACTAAGCATGAAAATTTAGTTAAACACTAAATGGGAGACTAAGGGAGGGAGAGGAGAGTGCAACTGCGTTGCTGGTTGGTGCATTGAGCTAGGATGCGAAGGGGAGTATTTATAGGCGAGTGGGAGCACTGGGTGGCCGGGCGGCCATGCCCAAGGCGCCAAACAGCCCTACATGCTCGTAGAATGCAGAGGGGACGTGTGTGGTGCAGAAATTTTGGACGGTGGGCGCAGAGAGCAAAGGTGGGCAGCAAAAGGAGTGAGTGGGCGGCCATATGATGGTGTTTAGTGAGCATTTTTCCTGCTTTGCATTGGGAGAAGGTAAAGGGAGGTGCCGCTGCTGCCCTACGCAAAGAGAAAGAGGGAGAGAGGCAGGGAGGTGGTCGGCTGGCCAAATGATGTGGTCGGCCGGCCACTCAAATTTTTTTTCGAAAATGCAGAATTTTCAGGAGAATAGCCTAAATGCAAAATTTAACTGAACCAAAATTAAACATGCAGCGGAACGCGGGAATTAAAATTTGGCGAGAAAATTAAATATGCAGTCGATGGATAGTGTGTCAATTTACCATTTGGCGAGGGGAGCCCATGTCTTGCCCTTCGGAGTTTCATAGAAACTGTAGCTGGGGGCTGCCTTCCATTGTATTCTATTTCTTCTGCGTCGCCTCGGGTTAGTCACTTTATCCTCGACGCCGACCTTGTTCTCGGGTGCTGGTTGAGTTGGCCACCTTGGCGTAGTCAATTTGCTTTCAGCACCGTATCTCTTCTCAGGAGCTTTGCCTCCTGGTGCAGTTCTGGGCCTATCGTACCTCGTCTCTTGGCTCCTCGATCTTCTACTTTGCATTGCCCTCTTATACTCCATTTGTCGAATCTCAGTCTCGATTTTCAATTTCTTCAGCATAAATGCCACGAGGCTGTCTTCTTTTGAATTTGACTGATTGGTCCCGGTCTTGACCTTGGGTTCCTCTTTCTTGGCCTAGCACTTGAAAGTTTTCACCTTGTTGCATTGTTCCACTTTTGGCTTGAAGGCGAATGTCTCATTCTCGCCATTTATGTTCAAGTGGACCTTTCCTGCTCCAACGTCGATAGTCACATCGGCGGTGCTCAAAAACGGCCGCCTAAAGATGAGCGGGGTTTTTGAGTCAATCTCCATATCCAGTACCACAAAGTCTACTGCTATGAGAAAATTCCGGATTCTCATCGGAACGATCTCTGCCACTCCTTCAAGGTAACGGACAGATTGATCCGCAAGCTGTAAACACATAGCTGTGGGAGCGAGTGCGTCATGATTCAGCTTGTCGAACATGACCTTCGGCATTACGCTGACACTGGCTCCAAGGTCGCACAACGCTTGATCGAAGTGCTGGGTACCAATCAAGCATGAGATGGTAGGGCTTCCAGGGTCCTTTTTCTTGAGTATAGCTGCGCTACACTCTTCCGTTAAGTGCACAATTTCCGTTGACGGTAGAGGTTTCTTGTTGTTGAGGATATCTTTTAAGTACTTGGCATATGTCGGTACCTGCATAGCATCTAGCAGGGGTATGTTGACATATAACTTCTTAATGATCTCAACGAACTTACTATGTTGTTCGTCAATGGCAGCCTTCTTGTTTCTTGGAGGAAATGGTAGCACCGTTGTGCCGTAGAACTCACGGGGTAGATGTTTCGATGCTGGCTTTTCCTCCTTCCTAGGTGTATCTTCATCTGCAACCTTGTCTTCAGACTCGGCAGTCTTCTCCTGCGCTTTACCTGCATGACTAGGAGACGAGGGGTCTTGTGTGGACTTTCCACCCCTAGTGGTTACTGCATTTATGTGCTCCTTGGGAGGAGCTTCAGGTTGACCAGGCAGTTTACCCGTATTTGGGTTAGGTAGAGCGGCAGCCAACTGAGCTATTTGAGTTTCCAGCATTTTATTGAAACTAAGTTAGTTTTTCATAGCACTATTCAAAGTTTCCATTTGAATAGATATGGACTCAAACAATCTATCATTAGCATGGAACTTTTTACTAATGCTATCATTCACAGCTTTTTGATCAAAATTATAATTATTTCTAGAAAATTGTTGTGAATTTGAAGAGTTACCTTGTCCAGAGAAAGGGAGATTTGGTCGTGAATTCCACCCTGGCTGAGGACGATTCCCGTTGAAGCCGTTGGTATTGTTACCGATGAAGTTCGCATCTTCGGGTTGCGTCTCAGGGCAGCTGTTCCCTAAGTGTCCTGTATTCCCACAGACTTCGCAAGTCATATGAGAGTCGAGGGCTTGCACCGGAGCGGTTTCTGGAGCATCGTTTAGCTTCTTCAGCAGCAAGTCCATCTTCGCGGCGAGCATATCAGTGCTCTCGATCTGATGGACGCCGCGGGAACGGGTACTAGACCTCTCTTCTCTCCATCCTTGATTGGTGGCCATCTTCTCAATGAGATTCTTGGCCGCCGAGATGCTCAAGGAGAGGAAGGATCCTCCAGCGGCTGCATCCAGGTGTTCTTGTGCTGAGCGGTTGAGCCCATGGAAGAAACTCTGAATGATCAGCCACTCTTGCATCCCGTGGTGGGGGCAGGCTGCAATGTACTCTTGCAGACGTTCCCATGCTTCAGCCACGGTTTCATCTGCGAGTTGTTGGAAGCTCGAGATCTTGTTCCTCAATGTGTTGGTCTTCCCCAATGGGAAATACTTCGCCAGAAATGCATCGGAACATGCGTTCCAAGTTGTGAGTGTTGCTCGATTGAGGTAGAGCCACTGTTTTGCTTTCCCAACAAGAGAGAAGGGAAAGAGACGAAGTTTGACGGCGTCCGGTGATGCTCCTTTCATGTTGAACGTGCTTCAGATCTCTAGAAACTGCTGCAAGTGGTTGTTGGCATCTTCCGTGGCCAGTCCGCAGAAAGGGATAGCTTGAACCATATGGATGACTCCCGGCTTGAGTTCGAAGTTCTCCCCCACTTGAACTTCATGTCCCGTAGGGATGTTGTTGCTCGAGGGGATGGAGAACTCACGAATGGTCTTCTCGGCCATGGCGGTGTTAACTGGAGTATTGGTAGACGTGCTTGGTTCTAGATCCCTTGGTACAGGTCGCTGCCCGTGGATAGTCTTTGCACGGACTCTCATGAGCAGTGACTCTGGGTTATTGTGGTAGTTTTCCGGCAGGTTGAAACCGGTCATACACCTCTCTATTGCAACTACAACAAAAAAAACAACATAGCAAAGTGAGACTGCTAACAACCAGCGGTAAACTTATCAAGTATACAAGGTTCGAAATGAGATATCAATTATCTCTCTGCCTATTGCTTCCCCGGCAGTGGCGCCAGAAAAGCTTGTTGGCGTCTCTTAGCCTTAACAGGTTTTACTCCACAAGCGCACGGAGACCGCTGTAGCCTTTCACTCAGAGTATTCTGAGTATCGTAAATTTCCACAGGGAAGCAGCAGCCGAGAGTGTAATTAAATATACTCAAATCGAATAAAATGTAATACTTGGATAAGTTATACCAACTAGTAGTTAAACAGGGGTAAACGTGACAAAGATAGGTGTATTGGTGGAGAGGTAGGTCTATCAAAGCTTTCCGTAAGAAGGTATAGTTGCCTCGGAGGACAACGAGTGAGATAAAGCCACCAAACTCTAATTCTAATCGGCTGCAAAGGCTATCGGTGAATAACTAAGAAACTCAATTAACCAGCCAGGGTCTTGCGTCGAGCGAAATTCTAGAGTCTCGAGGGTTACCAGGGGTAGATAGTTGGTCCCGAAGGAGAGTCTAGCTAACACCTACGGGCCTCCCGAACAACGGGCTTGGACTACACAGGCACACCACAAGCTGTCACCGAGTGGGGCTACCAAGCAAAGCTGCGTGGAGAGGATGGCACGCTATAAACGTGTTCAAGCGGAGCTTGAACAACGACAGATCGTCCTTGATCAGAGGAGAGGATCTAGCCAGAGCCTAGCGTCTAAGTCTAGGGTTGAGTTATAGCACCGGCAAGAATAACAAGAATTGAATAACAAAGTTAAACATAACCTATGCCTAGCAAGTGTGCAAAAGAAAGGCACACCACACTCGCAGGAGATAGACTTAGAGTAAAATATAAATGAAATTATATTGAAGGTAATCTGAATCCAAAAGATACAAGAGTTTTACCACACGCTTGAAGATAACTCCGGAGACTCCGAGGCAAAGCTCGACTCAACTCTAACTCCCAGGACTATACTAACTACTAAGAGAATAGCGTAGCACTCTAAGATAGAACTTGAACTCAACTCCACACCTTATAAATGAGCTCTCAGGGTCTATTTATAGCCTAGAAAGTGATGGGGGTATTTGTAGGTGTGCTAGGTCGGTTAATGGGGTAGGTTGGTGGCCGAGCGGCCAAGGTCGGTGGCCGGGCGGCCACTTGATGCATCGACTTCAAAGATCCAACGCTTGATATTACTCCCCTAGGTCGGTTGGCAGTTGAGGCGGTTAGTTGCACGTGAAAAATGCGCCGAGGAGTGGTCGGGCGGCCATGGCACGTGGTCCGGCGGCCACGTGTCTGCCCCCGATTTGTTGCATGTTACTTTCCTCGGATCCTTGACATCACCAATCCTCATCCCAACGACTTGTGACCCTTGGATACATTGGATGCTCTCTTGTATGGTCGAATCTTCACTACTTTGTGTTTGTTTGTACGTAGGATCGATGATGTGGCAACCTAGGCAGTTGGGAGACCATGTCACATGGTGACGTGGCTCTGCATGGCCTGAGGGGTGGCCGGGCGGCCACGGCACTTTGTCGGGCGGCCACGGCACATGGCCGGGCGGCCATGCCATTGCACCAATGTTGCTTACCCTTGGTTTTTTGCTGTATTTCCAACCATTTTGTGTGCGTTTCGGTACCTGTATCCAAATATTCATATACATCTTATGGAACTCATTAGTAGCAAGGTTAGTCCATTATTATTCACTTGTTTTGCCTCATTTGGTGGATAATTGACGGTTGATATCATGAGATTACGACCGTCAACAGGCGTTGCAATGAGGGCATCGGTCTGAGTTACTCGCCAGCCTTGTGCTTGCTCAGGAGTCGGGATGAGGCTTGTTGTGACTGGTGGTGGGAGGTGGACGTAGATAGCCCACAAGGTGTTTGAGGTTTTGCCTCACTCTTTTTTTTGGCGTTCTTGTCCTTCAGTCATCGGATCCACTAGTTCGACGCTGGTGCCATTCTCATATTTTAATATGAGCCACCATTCAGCATCCTCCAATTTGTCTTGTGTGCATCTCGATGGGTATCTTATGGAGAGTAGATTTTTATTTCGATCCAATCCTTTTTTATGCAGGCAACATCCATGGGAGAGGTGGATTTGTCTTGAAACTGCTGGTTCTATTCTGCAGTTCAGGTGTATCAGGTGGCCTTGATCTCAACAGGAGCAAGAGATCTTGGTGTGTAAGCCGCATTACATTATTACCTTTTCGTGAATTAATTTATGATTCCTCATGGTCATATGCCAATATTACCTTTGATTTGTTTGTATTTATGACTAACATTGCACTGTTTATGCTATTTTGATTTATAACAATCCGTCTACAATTACTAGATGTATATGCTTCTCCAAACGTGTATTTATGACTAACATTGCAGTGTTTATGCTATTTTGATTTATATATGCAATCCGTCTATAATTACTAGATGTATATGCTTCTCCAGACGTGTATTTATGACTAACAATGCACTGTTTATGCTATTTTGATTTATATATGCAATCCATCTACAGTTACTAAATGTATATGCTTCTCCAGACGTGTATTTATGACTAACATTGCACTGTTATGCTATTTTGATATATATATGCAATCCGTCTATAATTATCAGATGTATATGTTTCTCCAAACGTATATTTATGACTAACATTGCACAATTTATGCTCTTTTGATTTATATGCAATCAATCCACAATGTATGTATGTTCATGGTTGTTTGACTAGATGCCATTTGACAAAATGATTCATAGATAGTTTTTTTTATGCTCACGATAAAAGAAACTTTCTGATGGAAGAAATTTAAACTATTAGATTGGAATTTCATATGAGAAAAATATAAATATTTGTCTGATGGCCAATGTTAGTCTCTATGCCTACATGATTGGCGAGTGTGTTTTTTACTACCAATGTTGTGGCTAGGACAGGATGCAATATAGGCAAGCAAGAGTTTCTACACTTTTTACTTTCTGTGTATTATGCACATTGGTTTTTATGCAGTTGGCATTGGATTGTTGAGTTTTACTGTAATATTTACCCCCTTTTGATGACTTTAGGCTGGATAATTCCTTACATTAGAGTACAGATTCTTGGCATGTAGGGAAAAATTCTCTAACAGCTAGGCTTTTTATACAAACATTTTGATATCGCGTTTGCGCTGCAAGGCTAATCTCTATGGTTCAAACAGGACAACACAAAAGACCTTTGCGCTGATCTACTGTACTGCCTTACTTTTTACCGCAACAAGAAGAATTCACCAATTCCTCATGAACTACAAAGGTCTTGACAAGAGTAGTTTAGTGACTAGAAATGTATGCGTGGTACCGTGGCAAATGAGCCTGTGGTGCTTCTTCAGGAACTACAAAGGTCTTGACAAGACTGGTTTGATGACTAGAGATTATATGCATAGTACCGTGACAAATGAGCCTATGGTGTTGAATAAGAATCTTATGTTTTGATAGGAAAAAACTACGAACCAGAGTGTAAAGCATCTATATCATATGTTAAGCTATTGTGTTTGTACCTATATGTGACAGGTTTATTTGGGTTTATGCCACAACACATGTCCCTTTATGCTGATTTCTATATGTATCTACGTTCTAATAGATGACAAATTTGGGATCCAATCAATTGCACTTTCATTGAATGTGGTTTTTATGATCTCGCCTATCAGTATTGGAAACAAAACAAGAACATTGAATATTGAACATGAGGGTTTTAGGATCTTCGTTCATATCTTTTATGCTATTTTGTATGTGTAGATACGATCAATAGTTGGGAGATAAAAACGGGCTTTTTATGATCTCCGTTCATATGTTTTATGCCGATTTATGTGTAGATACGATCAATAGCCAGAGAGTTAAAAACGGGCTACAGAAGTTACCGCTTTGAGCATAGGACAACAACGCAATATTGTTTTATGATTCTTGGTTAGGATTTTAATCTCAAGACATATCTTTTAGGCTTATTTTTATGTGTATTTATGCACAATTACAACGTACGACACGTCTTTATGCAAAAAAAAAACAGCATTCTGTTAATGATCATCATTTGTTAATCACAGATTGGAGTAAAAAATTATAGACAAAATGATTTTTGTTTTACACGTATGGAGTGTTTGAAAGCGACACATATTTCTTAATGTACATGCATGCATGCGAGTTGGCCGTGTTGCCCATGAGGAGAGAGAAACGAGAAAGACGGAATCTGCATCTGCATGCATGCCTTCCCGCGCGTGGTGACTGCCTGATCCGGTCCAGCGGCGCGCCAGGCCAGGGGCTCAGGCTTCCTCTAACTATTGGAAGCTCTGGGCTTCCATTACCACACATAGGAGGAGTATTATCTACCGGCGCTGGTAGGTACCCTTTCGATAGGAAGTGACGCATCCCGCTGGACGTTCTGGTGCGATCGCACCTCGTGGGCCAGCTTGGTGGGGGCGGGATTCTGGCTGAATGGGCGCATGCATGGCGTGGTCCTTGTCGGGTTTCCACCATCCGAACCTGTTGATAGGTGGCATACGTGCATTCGGCCAGACGGAGTATCTTGGGTATTTTTTGGTATGCGGAAAATTGCGATAATTCATGAAATACGGCCAGGTAAATTGGACGGACTCATTTGCTGTGGGTATGGGTCTATAAGTAGGGACCTGTGCGCATTCTCGTAGCACAGCCGCCGCCGTCGCGTCCTTGCAACTGCCGGTATTATGGAGAAGGATGATGTCGTAGAGATCATACTGCTCGATGAAGAAGATCTCTTGGTTGGAAACCGAAGGTATGGACTCCGTATGCTGCAGTTCCATATGTAGTTTTTCTTAAGATTTCGATCGTTGTTGAAGAAAGAGGTACAGGGCGTTCAAGACTGGAGGTATGAATGAACGCAAGGACGATTGTCTCGCGACGGCTGCAGGGCGGAAATCTATAAGCCAAGATTCCTCCCGGCGGCAGAAGTTTAACTGCGGCAAGTGCGGAAAACCAGGACACAACCGGGTGACGTGCGGCCGTGCGGCATTCAGATTTTGTCTACCAACAAGGATCTGTGAGAAGTGTGGGAAGCCTGGACACCACAGCATCCTCTGCACCGAATCCTCGGCGTCGGCGATGATCCCTACAGGAAGGTAGGACTAATCTATGAAACGTACAATGATTGATTATTAATAGAGCTGTAGTTGATGTCTCTGGGATTGAGTTGTCTTTTTTATTCATATGTTTTGCAGTGATGTCAGAAAAGATGATCCTGAGATGGGGAGCCTTGGTAGTTGGTACCGAGGGACAAAGTGATAAACGGGAAAGGATTTGCAGGTGGCACGTGATGAAGAACCATGGTTCCGTCAAGTTTGGTTAGCTGATCGCCGGCTGGTTGGATTAATATAAGAAGAAAGAGTTTTGTAAGCTTGTGGAGTATGTCAACTCTACAAGATCTATGTATCTGTTTTTTTATTAGTTTTTATGTGTTAGGAGATGTACTATCAGTACGCAGAAATAATAATTACTCAGTAATTCGGTCAGGTTAGCGAGATTTGTGTATTGCCGTGTTCATGTGTTTCAGAAGTTCACCCCTAAATTTGTTCGTAATCTGTGACCAGTTTAGTTATATAAATGGTACGGTGGAAGTTTAAACTGCACTTGTGAATGTAAAGTAAGACCATGTGGAATGGCAATATGAAAAAAACATCCAGGCCGAGGTATTGCCTGGACGTAATTGCTGAGGTAAGTGATGCATCAATGACGGAATGACGAAAATGAGATGAGATCTAGCTACAGAGACACGTGTTTGTTGTGTACTGCTTGTTTAAGGAATTATTTATTGCGACGCCGGCGCATGATTGATCATGCATGTACGAAGGAGTGGATAAATAATTTTTATTTGTTAAATGTAAAAGATAATAGGCGATATTGTATGGATGGACGAGTTATCTTCGCAGATGTGGGCTGCATGCATGCACTCTGAGCCACGGAAGCCGTAGTCGGGCCGTAGGCATCGGGGGCTTGGTGCTCAGTGCGAGGGCGTGGAAGCGCGGCGAGTGGGCAATTTGAATTGCGCGCATTTAGGAGCCATGGGTTAGGGGAGATGTATGTTCCATTTATTAGTATGGCGGCAGGCAACAGCACCTCTCCGAACGAGATGGCGACTACGGAAGGTGGCGATGGTACCTCTCTGAGATGGGCGCTTGCAGTGATGAGCGATGGCAGTGATGGCGGCTCCGAAGGACGCGAAAACGGAATAGAACCTCTGGAGAGTCAGAATTCTGAGGGAGCATATGGTGTGGGCATGGTCGTTGCGGAGCAGACGTTGGACGGCGAATTGGCAGAGGGTGCGATCAATGATGTAGGTACTGAAGTAATCGGCGGCAAGTCTATTCCAGTCGGTGTTGACAGGTATGCCATTTTTGTTCGTACCGATTTTGCTGGTGGCTGCCCCGATTGATTTTGGATTGATAGATGTTTCATCTAATATCGATGCAGCACTGATTGTATTGATGATACAATGGAAGACGATATACCAGGATTGTACTCAGGCCCATCCGTTATAGTGCCGAAGATAGGCCAGCTTTTCAAAGAGGAGGTTGATTGTTACGCATTGTACAACCTGTATGCTAGGTTTAATGGTTTTGGAATCAGAAGGTCTAATTCACGAACGCTGAAGAGGACTAGGGTAAAAACCATGCAAGAGTTCTGCTGCGTGCGTCAGGTTTGCTGTTACATCATTTTTAGTTGTTCTTGTGTTTTGTATTGGGGACGAGGTGGCCGACATTTTTGGGTTTGTATGCTGATTCATTTATTGGGCTTCTACCAAATAACAGGGAAATGATAGAAGCGCTGGCGAGAACCCAACGAGGATAGGCTGTAAAGCAATGATCAGGATTAATCGTCCGTCTGAGCAGCATGAGTGGAGGGTGACTGCATTTGAAACGTCACATAACCATGGGGTTAAAAGGGATGTCAGCCATACCATTAACTACCGATCTCACAATCATATTGATGATTTCACTAAGAGTTTTGTAGCTGAGATGGTTGATAAGGGCGTACCTCGGACAAATATATATGGTTTAGTTGCAGGTATGCACGGAGGTCCTACTTTTGCCCCATTCACAAGGAAGGCGTTGAATCGGTTGGTGTATGCCATTAGGAAGGATGAGTGCTTTGATGACGTTCAGAAGACATTAGATTTTTTCAGGGAAATGCAGTTGCATAGTAGGAATTTTTTCAATAAAGTCCAGGTTGATAGTTCAACGCGGATAAATAATATTTTCTGGGCCCATGCATCTTCTAGACTCAGTTTTGAGCATTTTGGGGATGTGGTGACATTCGATACTACATATAAGACTAATAGATACAACATGCCCTTTGGTTTTTTTGTTGGGGTAAACAATCACTTTCAGTCAGTTGTTTTTGGGTTTGCACTATTGAGAGAGGAAACTGTTGAGTCGTTCAAGTGGCTTTTTAGTACATTCTCCCAGGCTATGCAAGGGAAGGAGCTAGTGTCTATTCTTACAGGTATGTTGTGGTTTCTCTGCTATACAAAGGTTTGTGATTTTTCGGATGAATAGAGTTTAACTTTTTTGTCATATGACAATGACCTGTAGATAATTGTCACCAGATGGAGGTTGCAATCAGTGAAGTATGGCCGCGTACTAAGCATAGAGTTTGCAAGTGGCATGTCTTGAAGAAAGCAAAGGAAAACTTTGGTAATATTTACAGTAGAAAGCGCAGTACATTCAAGGATGAGTTCCATGAGGCCATTAATTTGCCAAATACTCCGGACGAATTTGAGAGGGCTTGGAAAGAGGTCAGGAGGAAGTATGATCTAGAGAAGAGCACATACCTACATAGGATGTGGGACATGAGAGAGAAGTGGGCCCCGGCTTACTTTAAAGATTTTTTCTTTGCTAAAATGTCGACCACACAGAGGAGTGAAAGCATGAACCATGTTTTTAAGAAATATGTGACCCCTTCATCTTCACTGAATGGTTTTGCAAGGAGGTATGAGAATTTCTTTTATGACCGATTACAAGCGGAGAGTGCAGAAGAGTTCCATTGCTTCAATGTGAGTGCCCTTGTAGATTAATTTTTGCTGGTGAATTCTTTATATTTTTTGTATGTATATTTGGCTTGCTTTTTTTCCTGAAGTTAATTCTTGTAACTGTATCTTAGGAGAAAGTGTTGACGACAACGTCATCGCCGATCGAAAGACATGCTGCTCATGTGTACACAAGAGGTGCCTTCAATAAATTTAAGGAGCAATTCTGCTTGAGTTTTAGTTTCAGGATTGAGACAACGCCAAGTGAGAATGAACTGCGAGTGGTGTATAACGGAGATAACACTAAGAAATGTTGGGGGAGGGAGGTATATGAAGTGCAAGCCAACTTTGGAGACAGGGAGTTTTCATGTGTTTGCAAGCTTTTCGAGCACATGGGGATACTGTGTAGCCACATACTAATGGTAGGACAGTATAAATTAGGCGAACTATGACTGTGTATCAATTTCTTAGGGTGTACCATTTGTCTAATTACATATCTGGTGGTGGATAATGCAGGTCCTTGTCCACTATGGCCTCAAAGAAATCCCTGAAAAGTACATACTGAAGAGGTGGACTAAGGTTGCAAGATATGGGATACCCGATCATTTGCAAGGCTACACCATGGACAAAGAAGCAATGGAGTCTCAGGTTTACAGGCACTGCCTGTTGCGGAAGCAAACGCTGGAATTTATCAACTTGGGCGATGCTTCCAGTGAGGTGTGTCAGATGGCAATAGATGGCTTGGCAATGCTGATGGATAAAATGAAACTCAAGACCACTAAAACAGATTCAAATGTGAAAGATAGCCGTAGGAGCGAGCGTGTTTTGGAGAGGAAAACTATTATTGTTGACATGGCAGATAGTGATGGTGGGGATTCATGGCATAGCGAAGATGAAAATTCAGAGGGTTTCAGGGTAGAGGATGATGACATTGTTGAATCGGATATACAACCTCCAGAAATGAGAAGGGGGAGGGGACGTCCGAAGATTTCAAGGTATGTGTCTAAAGCTGAAAGCGCAAGTGTAGGCAAGAAGGAGAAGAAGAAAGAGGCATGTATCGATTCCGAGGAAGGGTTGGAGGTTACAAGGAAGATGCAAATAAGGTACTGCAGCAAGTGTGGGAATACTGGTCACAATAGGTCAACCTGCGGGCATGAGTCATCATACAAGAGGAATAAATAGCGGGCACGTTTGCAACATATATCGTAGATTTCTTTTTAAAGAAATGGTAAATTTTTTTGTTAGTCGCTGGTCATTTATGGCTCTCTGTTCATTTCAGTTGTAATCGGACATATGTTTCAAGATTGCATGCCATGAATTTAGTCAAGTTTTGTCGTACCTAGTCCGGGTTTGAAAGCCATATACTTTGGATTTAATGTTCCTTCAATATTATTTGGAGTGGTGGTGGTGTGCGTGCATACCTAGGTATTATGTCATACCTCGTCTGGCAGTAATGATCCTTTAGTAACATATGGAGCGGTGGTGGTATTATGTAATACGTCGTCTGGCTTAGAAATCAATGTATGTGATTCGATATCAGTTTTTATTATCGTCGATGGAGGTAGTTGTATGTATTCATACATTTGTCCGGGTTTGAAATCCATGTATGGTGAGGTGGTATGCTTCCATACCTCCCTCGAACTATCAGGTAGCGTGGCGGTGGAGGTGGTATGTGTGCATACCTCCGTCAGGATTGATGTGGTATGTGTTCATACCTCCCTCGTAGTAAGTTTTGCCGTACCTAGTTCGGGTTTGAAAGGCATACTTGTGATTTAATGTTCCTTTAATTTTATCTGGAGTGGTTGTGTGCGTTCATATCTAGGATCTAGCTAGCACTCTAGAAGGCTTTGATAAACCAAGTGTTGATCTCCAGTCATCAGGTATTATGTCATACCTCATCCGGATTTAATGATCCTTTAGTAACGTATGGAGTGTTTGTGGTATTATGTAATACCTCGTCTGGGTTAGAAATCCATGTATGGGATTCGATATCAGTTTTTTATTGTCGGTAGAGGTGGTTGCATGTATTCATCCCTTTGTTCTAGGATTCCTGAAGATATAGAAATTTTGGGTGAGTGGATATCAATATAATCGTAGTGTATGCTGTCATACCCCGTCCGGGTTTGAAATCCATGTATGGTGGGGTGGTATGCTTTCATACCTCCCTCGGAATATCAGCTGGCGCGGCGGTGGAGGTGGTATCTGTGGCAGAACTGCCCAGATTAACCCGGATTTAGTGCTTAATCACTAGATCCGGACTAACCTCGGTAGTCCTTCAGGATGTAAGTATCCTGACTTGGCCTTCCCATCCGGATCGAGCTCTCTCGAAGGAGTCCACAGGTTACAACATACACAGCCACGTTTATTACATAGAGTTGAAATATTACACACAGAGTTCGGTACTTAGGTATCCTGACTTGGCCTTCCCTTCCGGATCGAGCTTGGTTTTTGGGGCGACTCTCGAAGGAGTCCACAGGTTATAACATACACAGCCACATTTATTGCATAGAGTTGAAATATTACACACAGAGTTCGGTACTTATTACATCCAGGCTGGTAAGTTCATCAACCCTTTTTACCAAAAGTTATTATAGATCACAAGTTTCTCCAAAAGACGCGTTATACTGCCCAAGGCGTAGTGAAGCTTGCTTCAGAAGAAGGGAGGAGTGAGGTAAGGATTCCATTCGAACAAAGTATACTCTCCTCCTGTAAAAAGGATAGGCAAAAAGCCTGAATACTAATTACTCAGCAAGACTTACCCGACCACTGTGTCAAAACCCGACTTTCTAGCCTATAGCCGGGGTGGTTAGGTCAACTCACACTGCGGCAGGCCTAACAGTGAATCCTTAGCTTTTTAGAATTTGGTTACTTTTTTAGTTATTACTTAACCAGACTAAGTTATACTTATTCTACTAGCAAACAAAAGCAAACACTTTGCCAAATCATTCTTTATCAACAGGATCAACTTTCTTACTACGATGTTGGTCGCGATCAGGCAGCTTACAACCGGCAAGCCACAGACGATTCGAATCGATTTTTCCACCTCTCGAGAGGGATACTCAGACACCCGTCATATGCGTGTACACTGACCCCATATACGACAACCCAACATCCAATGCCACCTAGCTGGAACCATCCTCATCGAACCCGGGTGTCAGTCCTTCGACACCCGCCCAACCTCCTCCTTCCAGTTGGTCTCGTCTAGTTCCGCGCTTAGTTACAACAGGACGAGAGGTTTACTGGAGCCCGTTAAAGACGGCAAGTGAATGAGGCACGTTCGGCCCAACCAGGCCACACATCAGACGGCCTTATGCGACACAGGCAGGATCAGGGTCCATAGCAATAATCGTAACATGCAAAGTACGAAAGCGAAACTGATCCCGCCGCATGCCTGTCAAATTATTACATCCTTTTCATTCATAACCAATTAATTTTAGTAAAAGATTTCCGTTCTAAGCCTATGCCATCTAAGCCATCTACTGCGTATAGGATTTTCATGCTGGATCCCGATTAACCATGCTCTAGGGTTTCAATCAATTCCTAACTCTAATGCACAAGCATAATTCTAATTTATTTTAAGGACCCAAAGAGAAATAGGTAAATGCATCGGGGCTTGCCTTGGGTCACGGGGTCTGTCTCCGTCGGTGACTCGGAGTCTCCTCCTGCTGGTGCGAAGGACGTCTCGGCCACACCGGCTTCCGGAGTTCCGATGCTGTGGAAGACTCTTCAACTGGAATTGGCGGGACCAACGTGCCTAGGTTGATGACATGCAGGAGTTTAAAAGTATGAGGATCATCAATCTGTTGAAAAAGTAAAGTGTACAATTTTCTAAACGAAAAGGGTGGTCGAGGTTAAACATCAGGATTTTCGGGTCGTAACTGACTGTCCTAGGGCTCGAATGAATTTTATATTATTTTTAAATATTTTTAAAGGCTTAAATAAAATTTCTATAAATTTTTGAATAATTCAAATGTGTTTTAGAATTAATTCTATAATTTTAATTCAATTCTATGAATTTTTTTTCTGTATTTTAAAAAAATCTAACCTTTTTTAAAATTATATGAACTTTGATTTAATTTCTTTTTAGAAATACAAAGTATTTATATGAATTGATAAATAATTCTATTAATTAATATAAATAGATTAAATTAAACTAAAATTAAATAACCAAATTGAATTAAGAAAAAAAATAAAATAGAAATTGAAAATGGGTTTCGGCCCTGCCCACAAAAGAAACCCTAAAAGTTCAATTTTTCCCCTCCAAATCCGCCTGGGCTCTTTTCTCATTGGGCCAGCCCGCCAAGTGGGCCGGCGGCCCTCTTCCTGCGCGGCCCAAATCCCTTCCCCCTTCTTTCTGGCCCAACCAGCTCGGCCTGCTGGTTGGCATGCCGCACGACCCAGCCCAGCGTGCGGCACAGTGGCGGCCTGCCACGGCGCGGCCCAAGCCAGCGCGGGGCGCCGCCTACTCGCGCGACGCGCACTCTCGGCGCGGCACTGCCGGCGGTGGCCGACCGCCGGACCACGCGGCGGCGGCACCCCGGCGACGCGGAACATCCGCCCCCTCCCGTTCCCGCCTTCTCCCTCTCTCGCTTATGCACGCCGGCCGCCGCGGACGGGGCGACCATGGCGCTCGCCCACGCAATGGGCGGCGAGGCTGCCCCACGGCGGTGGCAGGGGTCATCGGGGCCAACACTCCCCCGCGCGACGTACGCGCGGGCGTTGTGCACCCGATGCGCCCGCTAGCCGGGGCTAGGGCGGCCCGGAGGGGTGGGGACGGTGGGGGCGCGGCGGCTCACCTCAGCGACGATGGCGGAGCGAGGGTGAGGGCGCAGCACGGGGTGGCGGTGAGCGGAGCAGCAGGGACGGTGGCGGGGAGCGGAGCAGCATGGCGGCGCGGAGCGGAGCGGGGTGGCGGGGCGAGCGGAGTGGGGAGGACGGGAGCTCCCTGCTCCCTTCCCCCACGGAGAAGAAGGCCGCGGGCGATGGGGCCCGCCCGTCAGGTTCGCAGGGGAGTGGGCGCGCTGGCGCCCATGCGGGCCGCCACGCCGGCCTCCCCCGGCCTGCCCTTTTCTCTTTTTTTTTACTTTTACCATTTTCATTTTTAACCCTGGATTTTGACCTTTTTTTGACGTGGGTCCCAATACAAAAGTGAAAGGGCTTAATTTAAACTACCCTTTCATATTTTTGCCCCAGGAAAACTCTAAATTTTTAAAAAGGCTTCAAATTTGAATTTGAATTAAATTTTAAAATAGAATTGTAATTGCATGCAATGCTCTTAGATGGCCTTTAGATATGGAGTATCACAGTATCCGTTCATACGTCCCTCATAGACATGCGAACTCATCATGAAGTAACTATTAATTAGTCACGGAAGTATGTACCCGCTTCCATATTACAGCAACAGTACCAAATAAAGACAAATGTGATGTCTGCAGCAACACAAGTTTTGTTGCTGAGTATTATGAAAGAACAATCTAGATAGCGGAACTCGTAATCTCAACTATCATAGTTGCTGAAAAGTAGGCAAAATATGTCGTGGAGATAGGCCAATCATCTCCGGCATGCTGCTCTTATGAAATTTCCCACTGGTTCTGGAAGTATGGCTTCATTACTTTTGAAAGACAGCAGAGTCAGAAGGAATTCCTTCCGCAGGGTGAGGGGATCCTGGAAGTTTGATTAATGGTGTCAGTATGTTGTAAGGAACTAATACTTTATATTTAATTTTCGGAATATAATTGAGAGAATGGTATGGTCATACCAGTGCCACAATGTTTGCTAGTTTCATTCCGTTCCAGTTTTTCATGTAGTTCAGCACGTGAAACGCAGAGTCCACACTGCATTGAAGGTGTAATGAAAACATGAGTTTGTCAATAAAAAAGATGGGAATGTATGCAATTAAACAATGATATGTACTTAACTCGTTACACTGTGCTATGATGGATGTGGGGTACTTGGTTTGCCAGGATGTGATTTGCTCATTAAAATCAGGAAATGCTAGCTGCAAGCATTCTTGCAGAGCTTTGGATATCCGAAGCTTTGTGTTGGTATGCCTGTCTTGAACGTCTTTGCCGTTGAAGGATGTATCCCTCACAGGATCAAGGATGGAAATTGTCTTGGTATCCATATCAAAAGCATATAGAGAGTAATGTGCCGAGTGATGGACTGGGATAAATATCTACAAGGCCATGAGATTATATCGTTACAGTAATGGGTAGTGATTAGTTTGATAGTAGGCTTAGTATTCGTAATTTACCAGGGGGCATGTTGACACATTGTATGGAACAAATGTCTCGTCAGTGAAAAAATGAATGTGAGCAGCAGGGTTCCAATGGCCACTGTCAGCTATTGCATACATCTGCAGTGCAAATAAATTTAGGAGTTTTAATTGGTGGTGTGCATGGCAATGTGAGAATGGTCGCATACTAACCGCAAAATCCTGGTTGAGGAAGTGCCTCCATCCAAAGAATTCTGTTGAACCAAACATGTGTAATTCATCCTCATGCAGCACCTGAACAGCCACATTAAATGTTTCTTCTGGCATGGGTTGATGGATCTGTAGGGTGTGTTGAATGTCACCAAGATTTAGGGTCATGGGAACTGGGTTGGAGATGTGGACCCAGATCTTCCTGTGAAGGGAAAGAAGGATGTGTGGTTAGGAAAAAAACGTGTATTTTGTTGACTGTATAGGAGTTGTTTTTTAAATATCACCTTAAAGAATCTTCATCATGGTGAGAAATTGTGGACATGTAGAGGTCTTCCATAGCTTTACAGTTGTGCCTCCTGTAGCAAGTTTGCTTTGATAAAAATGGGGACTTTACCAACTTGCTTGGTTTGATACCCCTGGCAGGGAAATCAGCGAGCAAGTCGGAAGGACTTCCAATGATTCTCCTTTTTGACTTCGGTTGATACTTGGTAACACGGAGCTGCTCACGCATCTCAATCCTCCAATTAGAAACCTCCTTTAGGATGGAATGTGGTGATGTAAAAGTAGTAGCAGCTGGTTTATTCCCTGTCCCAAAGATGGCATAATTATATTATGGCTGTAATTTTGGATGAACGGGTTGTATAATATCTCCAAATGAAGAGGTATTAAAAATTACCTTTTTTCGAAAGACCCTGCCGACATGGAGGAGTATCCGGTACAACGTCTGGATCAGCGACCTCGTCAAATTATGCCTTTAAATCCCCCTGCAGTCTTGGGCTTAATTCTTCCACATCTGGATCATAGTCATCTTGTGACACGCCAAGGTCAAAACTTGGTGGATCAATGCCGTCAATGACATGGGGTATTGGGTTGGCAGTCGCTCCATGTTGGAGAGTTTTAGAACCCTGATAATAAATTGACTAGTTGAATTAGGTATGTCTACATACTTCAAAATATGTAGCGGTCAAAACTTTATGATCCTTGTGATGCCCCCGGCATTTCAAAAAACCTTGACACACAATTAGATTAATGTTAATCATGGATTTGGGGACTTAACCGGGCTTATGGAGGAACAATAACTAGACCAATAAATCACTAAGACAAAAAATTTCAACATTTTCATGCAAAACATCCAATACAAAAGTTTTAGTTCAAGATGTTGCCTTCAAATATGCTATTTTGACCATTTTCAAAATCAGATGTCAAGGGGTCCAAAAGTTCAACCAAACCCTGATAGCCTACACTCATGAAATTTTGCTAAGTCTAGGGTTGACACTTCTTCCTAAATTTCATTCTGAAATTACTTTCGGTTTGACTATACAACTTAAAAATCTTCCTTTCTATGAAATGAAATTAAACTCATCACTTTTCAAATGCACTAGGCCTTGATCTCATTGGACTTCATTTGATATCCCAAAGCTTGAAAACAAGAAAGACTCCACATAAATTGAAATTTGCAGTTTTACCAAACCTTTGAATACAAATGTGCTTGTAGTTCAAAATATAACATAATCTAGCCTAAGATTTCTATAGCAAACTTGTAGACAATTTCATGCTTTACAACTTTGGTATTTTTTGTGTTGACATGCATAAAGGTTTGCATGATGTTTTAAGTCATTTTCGATCTTCTAGTGAAATCTGTCAAACTAGGCTTGAGTGAAAAATTCAAATTTTGAGCAGACAAAAGACCTGATCATGCAAAACTCTATATAAGAAAGTTGTAGATCATGAAATTCTGAACAACAATGGTATAAAACTCCTTGTATTAAAGTGACCATAAAATGGGCTTTTGGAATTTCTAAACTGAGGGGTTCAGTTGGTCAAACCTGGGTCAGTTATTTGAATTCGAGTTTCACTCAAATATAAAAATAAACTCACCACAAAGTTTATAAGGAAGTTGTAGAGCACAAAGTTTAGAACATTTCTTATAATTTGAGTTTTCACTAATTCAGCCTCTATTTTAGTTAAAAACTGCAATTTCAAACGGAGGTCTCTACGGTCAAACAGCCCTTTTCCCATTTTCGGAATTCATTTCGTCTTTTGTCTCAATGATGCGTGGGTCCCACCTGTTGGGTCCCTTGGATCCCCGCCGGACGACAGCGCTGCGGGCCCCACCAGCTCCAACGCTCCGCGCACCCGATCCATTGGACTTTGCCTCCCCACTCTCTTCTGGTCCCACCCGTCAGCAAGATCTGGTCCATGGACTCGGTTCAGCCACGCCCCCTCTCCTTTCTCCCCCAACCAGAGGCCACCACCGCCTGCGCCGCTCGCCACCTGGCCACCGGCCATCGGTGCCTCCCCGCTGCCCGACCGGCGCCTTGGCCTTAAAGCGGAGGAGCTCCTCCTCCTATCTGTCTCCCTGGCTCACTCTCTCCCTTTCACCGAGCCATTCCCTGCCTCTCCCTCTGCTCGGCCCCGCCATCGCCATAGCAGGGAGCTCGAGCTCACGCTTGCGCCCACTGCTCGGCCGTTCCCGAGCCTCCACACCGCCATGCCGGCCATCCCCGTCCCTTGCTCCACCACCACGCCAAGACTAGGCCACCGGAACCTCCCCGTCGAGCCGTGCCGCCTTGCCGAAGTTTGCCCGGAGCAGAGCTCCATCACTGCACCTCTCCGCACCGTCTCCCGACGCCCAAGGTAGGGGGCGAGGTTCCCCTGTCTCCCCTCCCTCTCTCTGACTACCTCCGGTGGGCCGCCGCACCCCGCAGGGGCCAGGTCTGGCCGCGCACCGTCGCCCCTCCCCTCCCTGTCGCGAGGTTGAAGACGACCAGGGGAGGGAGATGGCTCATTTGCGGTTTAGCCCTCGAGATCTGGTAGTTTTAGATTTAGATCCTAAGGCGCTGTATACTGAGTCTTGTAACACTTACACGCTAGCCCCTGAAATATACGTTTAATTACGTATAGGTCCTTAGATCTGGGGTTTTTACATTTTAAACACTTTATTTCGGCTGAAAGTTTGGAAATTCATTAGAAATCATAGAAAAATGAGAAAAATGCAAACTCAGTTGCGTTGTGTTTCTATTTACTAGATCTGATGGTTGGGTGTGAAAAGGCTGTTTTACCCCTAGATTATTGCATGCTTGTTAAAACTAGGAAAATGGCAAATCTGGGTCATATGAAGTCCAAAAATTGTGAAACTTGGTCAGTAGCTTGGTTAGGGTATGTATGCATGCTATGATTTTTGGTTGGCTTGGAATTGACTGTATGTTTACTGTTTTGCCCTTGTCATGCATTTAAGCATAGTATTAACATGGAAAATGGTTACTATATGGAAGGATGCTCTAAATGACTCCCTGGAATTTATGCATGCTCTATTTGGTATAGATAGCTCACTGTTGAAATATAAAGTTGTGCATGTCAAGTTCTAATGGTAGTTTGAAAATGAAAACTTAATGCATGTTTAACTAAATAATAGGAAAAAGGGGCTCTAGCTTGTTTAATAAATTCTAAGAAAAATCATGGTGTATCATAGTCATGTTCAGGTTCCAGAAAGTATTTTTTGGGAATTTATAGTAGCTTTTTTCTATGTGATGTGAAAATGATAAGTATTATGCTAATATGTAATTAATGAATAGAAAAATTCCATTTAATATGCTTCAAAAATCCCACCAAAATTCAGGTAGCAATGTTAATGTGCAAGCATGCTTGTGTGACTTATTCAAGTACTTTAGTTGCTGTTTCATGAAGGATCCACAAATAGTCACTTTAATAAGCTTAAATTGAAGAAATTAGAAAAGAAAAAGGTAGTGGGCATGCATGGTGTTGATTTGTGATTCCTCTTACCAAGTATAACTAATAGATGCAAACTTGTGTATGGATGATTCCTTATACTCCACATGCATGTTATGTTCTCATATAACTTGTTGCAAATCCTTAACCATAGAGTATGGAATTGTTTAAATACAGATAAAAATAACTCAAAACAAGTCAAATTATATTTAACGTGTCCACTTATATGCTTGCTTGATGCTTTCCTTGCATGTGGTATGATAAAGGACAATTAAAGTTGAAACTTGATCATATGATGAATCCATGTGTTGCTTTATGAGCATATGAATGTATGAGTGTATGTTTGCTCCTTATTCACAAACTACTTTGGTCTAAGTAGTTTATCAATCACCTTTCTGCCTATGTATGAAATGATTGTTCAAATGTGTGCTTGATATTCATGCATCCCATTCACTGCAACGTGCATGGCATTCATATAGAGATGCTTATTACAGATACGTGATCAAGAAGCAAGTGTGTGGGACTACTTCAAGCAACGGTGTCCAGAAGACCAACTAAGACCCAAATACCACCTGGAGGCCCCTGAAGTGGTATTTGGAAGGAGTGTCCAAGTGATCAAGGGGTTGCCTGGGGCAAAGCCCCACAACCCAGCAAACTAACATTAGCTTAGTTTGTTGATTCGATTGAAAATAAGCAAAGGTAGGCAGGACCATGAATTTTCTAGCTAATATTATCTTGATTGATGATTACGCATCCGCATTAGGAGTTGATTGAAAACCCTTACATTAGACTCCCTAGCCGCCCTGGCCCTAGCACCTATACCTAGAGTTCGTAGGACGAGTTGCCTAGGCTCTGCTAGGTACGAGTAGATACGAGTGAATGGAGTCACTCGTCGCGTAGGTGATTTCAAAAAAATTTCAGAAATCTTACTATTATGAAAGTTATTATTATGCTCATGATTTAAATGGAGACCGGGCGGAGAATAATTTTATTTGGTGGTGTGCGTTGTTGTATCATTTGGCTCCGCCCGAGTCGTTTAAGGCCCGTCCACTGTTCGCCTGCTGTTCGGCATAACGTTGCTAGAGTGCTTAACCGGGAAATTGGACCGGTGAAGTCTTACCTGGGTTTGTCCGGAGTTTTCGAGGTGCCGCCCATCTACTTGCTGGAGGCCGATGGGCCCGGGGGTGCTTGTACTCGAAGGAGGGCTGACCCAAGGCACTGTGGTATCGCTCCTGAGAGGGCACAACCCAGGGGTTAGGTGGGGGCGCTTTGAATCTTGGGACAAGACAGGTGGAGATTGGGACTATATGTGGAAACGCGATGGTTAGTAAGCATATACCCCTGGCATGATAGTTATTTTCGGGAATTAAAAATTGATTCGAATCGCTAATGCCTACCAGGTGTGGGAATGCTAATAATGCACACGGGCAACGTAGTAACCACTTGAATATATTATATCTGTTACTCATGTTTTCAAATACTATATGTTTGTATTGTATTACTTACATTTCTGTAAGTTATTATTATTATGGAGTTATATGCAAATGATGAGACTTGTTACTTTTTGATATTATGTCTCTGTTTAAAATCTATGGCTAAGGATCCACGTGATAGTAAGCAAGCTTCGCGTCAAACGTAAGCCATTCCATTAAGTCCTACTGAGTAATCAGTACTCAGGGTTTGCCCCCACCTTTTGAGAACAGGTACCGGCGACATCGGGACAAGTGCTTGGAGGAGGGTAGTACCGGTGGGCTCGGTGCTGCTCGCCTTGATCATCATTGCATGAAGACTACTAAAGTATTCCGTTTCCGCTGTGAGATGTTTTTGAAATCGCTTCCGCTATCTGATTCAAACTTGCCTTTCGTATGGCATTATGTTGAAATTTATATCTTTATTTCGAACTGGGTTGTTAAAATAAGTTTATATATGCTATATTCAACTGCCTGAGATGATGTAACTGTTGTAGCTCTATCGTGGGCTAGATGTGTATGATGTCGATTTCTCTGGGATTTGGTAATATCGAGAGCCGAATGACTCTCGACGGACGACCGGGCTTAGTTCGGTCTAATTGCACTGCAAGCCAGAGGTGGCACGTGTGCTTAGCCCGCATTAAATCGGCGGTTCCGCCACAATCCTTTTATGAAAATACATACTTGAACTAGGTATGGCCAAATATTCTATGTTATTTAATCAAAGGCATGTAGTGGTGAAAAAGCAAGGCCATATAATCGAGTGAGGTATGGCAGCATACTAAATGGAATTTAAACAAATGGAGCTAGATGGCCATAATTTCTGATAATTAATACGTTTTCATAACTGAACAGTAACTGAAGTCATGCGTATATACCTCATGTTCAATTGCATTTGTTTGGTCCGCATACAAAACAAGCTGACGATCATGTGTGCTTGGTTCTCCCATGTCAGGATCAATGTCATCTTGTGACAGACCAAGGGAAAAACTTGGTGGCTCAATGGCATCAATGACACTGGGTCTTGGCCTGGCAGTCGATGCAGGTTTTACAACTTCATGATTCTGTTAAGAAATTAAAATATTGAATTAGGTATGGCCACATACTGTATGGTATTTAATCAAGACATGTAGTAGTAGAAAAGCAAGGCCGTATAATTGATCTAGGTATGGCCACATACTTTGTGGTATATGTTTGAAAGGAGGTATGTGGCCATACTTTCAGGGAGTTATGAGGTTCTCAGAACTGAACTAGAACCAATGTCACGGGTGTATACCTTGCTATCACTTGTGTTTGTTTTGCGTGTATAGCAAACAAAGCGACCATCACGGAGCTGCGTGATATTATACAATATTGAGAAGGGGGTGAGTAGTGTAAGCATATATAGAAAATGGGGGCAAAATCGAGGTAGTATTCTCAAATATAAAATAATGGGTGATTCAGCATACCTTAAGTTTGCCGAATGATGGGAATGGATACCCAGTCTGCAGGATCATGTCACTTTTTACGAACTGAGCCACTATTTTGTCGTCATATGAGCTGATCTGTGGTAAGCAATCATGTGAAGGATTGTTGCTACCAATGTCCAGATTGTCCAGATAGAAGACCTAATGTGCAGAATATAGTGCAAACGGTGTCAAATTACGGTAATGACAATGATTAGTGGTAAGTTGTATCAAATACAATAATTTCAAAGTACAGTAATGACAATGATTAATGATCTGGCGTACCTAAAGCAATATGATGCAACCATTTATGTAACCTGGGCCTTTCTGATCCTTCAGCTTGGTCTGAAGATTAGCCGCCGCAATTTTAAGGTCATCGAGAACAAAATTCGCCCAGTTGTAGTTTTTAATGTTATCAATGTCAACCAAAGGCTTCATATAATGTGATGATATATAGTTACAAAGGGATAACGGTGCTAACAATTTAGTCACAGCATAGATTATGAACGCAGTTTTAAACTGCACAACTTCATCAGGAGACATCTGACCACTTGGTCTCCTGTATAGAATCCGTTGGATGGCATGTATGGTGATTTGGTCAAACGACTCCTTTTGGAAAACGTGGCAGAGATATTGCTTCATGGTCGCCACTTCCTTTTGGGATGCAGGTACAATATCCTTTCCCTCCCAAGGAATGCCTAGGACAAGGTTAATGTTCTGGCATGTTAATTTGAGTTCAGATGTAGTACCTGCATTTATGCACCCAGAAATAGGGTCAAAATTGCTAAGCAGCCATGCACCAAGTGGCCTGTTAGTCTTCTCAATCTTCAATTTTTCCAAGCCTTTGAAACCCATCTCATTAACCAACTCTAGTCTCTGGTCGTCTAGAGCATCGATTATATCAGAAAGACCTGCAGGAGAACACCTAGAGTATATCTTGAACTTAATTTCTTTTCTACCACTCATCCTCAATGTCTTTCTCCTCTTGAACCTTGTGCTTCCGCCATTTATTTGGCGAACAACTTTCAAAGCTTTTGCGAATGCAGATCCAGATCACGAACTGCCTGAAGCATTAACTCCTTCTGGTGATTTCCCCATCTGTGAGAAAAAAAATTAAGCAAACTGATAAGCCGGATAACAATGACCCTCTAGTTAAAGATTGAACACAGTGAGCATAGCATATCTGAATGGACTGTGACATGTATGCTACCTGATCTATATTAGAGGGATGGATTAATACCTGTTGAACTCCGCTATCCAAAAAGGATGACGTCCAAAGAAGGGAACGGAAGCAACTCGTCACCCTCCTGCACAACACCAAAAAAGAGGGAGAACGCTTCGCAAATGAACGAACGAGGGATGGGTGATTGGGCGCGAGAGGGAGGAATCAACCACGGATTATCAAAAGCATCTACGAGGTTACCAGTTAACAACGCCGCCTTGCCGGACGGCCGGAGGCTAGATGGCAGAGAAACCAGGGAGGATGAAAAGGAGACGAGCGAGGATGAGATGAACTGGCCGACGAACTGAACTGGACTACTGGAACAATCCGGAAATATCTCAACAACCAAATGGGCGGCGGCGGCATGTATCGCGGATCTGGATTTATCTCTACCAAATTCAAACGGAAATTCATCTGAAGGCTCATCGGATTAACATGGGAGCAGGCCCAATGAGTGGATAAGGCTAAGCTAATGATACGAAGGATGTATACGTACGAGCAGGATGTATACAAATTCTATCCGTCCGAACGATTAAACCCAGACCCGATAAGAGCCCACCCGTCCCGCTGACCCGATAGCATCACGCGCCCGCTCCCGTTCTGGTGCGCTGGTAGCTACCGGCAATTGTATAAACAAATTTTCACACATATATATATATATATCACATACTATTCAACAATCGCGCGTTGAATACCGGCCTAGCGCCGTGTAGCTCTGACGACCCAACAAATCACCCGCAAGACAAGTCAAAACCGTAAAAGTTATATCTAGCAAGCGAAACAACACCGTAACAGTAAGTTCGAACCCGCATTAGTAAATATTACTACGTGGAACCGTAAAATTTAATTTAGATCTAGCAAAATATAAATCTACTCTATAAAAGAGCGAGTTTAGATAAATATATTTTGCACCCAATCTTTTAATACCCAAGTTTATACCCACCTTCAATTATATGAATTGGGCCCACAAAATATGGGTAAATATAGGTACAAGAAGATTTTTGGTGGAAAAAAAAGCGTCCGATGGCAGAAACGCGTAAGCGTAACACCGGAGTAAGAGCATGTTGTCGCTTTATTCAACGGAGCCGGTTAGAGTATAGTAGATTAGAATAGAATTTTGTTTAGTCCATGGCGTATCCATAGTTCAGTCCATGGCGCTGCGTCGTCCACCACTTCGGCCATAACGTCGTCACCACGGGGTCATCTGCATCTACAACCATCCTCACGCGGCCGGCTGGTATCCATGTTGATGCTAGAGGGGCTACAGCACCGCCCTATCTACAGCCAGTATGTGCACATGCAAGTATGGCATATCGATGCAAGCCGATGAACAAATGCACATGCATGCCGTTCAATTATTCACGGATGGCCTATATGCATGCGGATGGATGCAATTGCATGCACGCTGTTCAATCATCACGCTTTGTTTGCTACGTGCTCATCGACGATCAACGCGCGCTCAGCGACAATCAACGCGAGAAAATACCACCGACTGCTTCGACAATCCTTTTCGTCAATTGTATTACTATCTGCCTACAATTTTCATCACCGACGATTCATCGCCAACGGTTTTCAATATGGTTGCACCAACATGTTGTCATCGCCGCCACAAATTCGTCCATAAGATGGACATCTCGCGTCCTCTAACAGATAAAAACGTTTTGACACGCGCGCCTGTCGTACATGCATAGCTACTATGATAAAAAAAATTAGCCTAAACGGTAATACCTATCTATTCTATACTATCGAGTTTAGCTAAAATTAATTTTTGCTCAACACATCTATATCCGCCTAGACCCATAAACCTACTGTGTCCCCACAACTAGGCTATATGGCTCACTCAAAACCATGACGAGGCGAACAGAAGGCCGGAACGGCAGTTCCTGCCGTATAAATCGATCCTCAATCTTAACCCTCTCTCTTTTTTTCCACACCAATTTTTTTACCCACCGGTATACAAATTCATACTCCGGTGGACAATCTGCTACTGGATCAAATCCGGCCCAAAGCAAAATACACAGAAAATATATTACAAACAACTCGATCTATAGTGCCAAATCGTCCGCAAAAGTGTTAATTGGCCTTCTCATAACTCCATGAAGCATCGCCTCTAGCACACAAAAGGATCCAAAGATGTAGTTGGTCCGTGTTCCAATCCAAGAAGAGAGGGATGGAAAGAGCTCATACCGGGCCAAGTCGGCACGCACCGAAGGAGGAGGCCGCGATCTGGTCGTCGCCAGCCCGGGAGAGGGGAGGACGCGCCGACGGGCGGGGGGAGGCAGCGGTGGCCGGCTGTCATCGCGAACTCGGGAAGGGAGGACGCGCCGACGGGCAGGGGTGGAGCTGGTGGCGGGAGGCTGGGCAGATCCGGTCGTACGAGCCGACGGGCGGGTGGAGCCGGCGGCAGGCGGCCGCGCGCGCGACTTTCCAAGGCAAGTGGAGAGGGAGAGAGCAGCGAGGGATGCGATGGCCGCTGCGAGCCGGATCAAGTCCGGAGGCGGATCCAACCGCCGGGGTCAGGAGGCAACGCGGACCCGGCCGCGCTAGGGCGGAAGGAGGCTGCTCGGCGGCTGGGAGTCAGGGATGCGACGCGGCGGGCCGGACGACAAGGATCAGGCCGCACCGGGCCGGGCGGAGGCAGGCCCCGCTGTGCCGGCAGAGGGGAGGAACCGGCGCCGGAGAAAGCGACGGGGCGGATCGAGGCGAGGGGAGGGTTTGCGTGTGCGGGAAGTTGTGCCGCCACGGGGCCGCTCGGCAGCGGTGCGCCCACCCTCGGGTGGGCGCGCGTGCCGGCGAGAAGCCACACGAGCGGCGCCGCCGCTACTCCGCCTCACCATCTCTCTCTCTGGAGCTTGGAAGAGGAAGCCTGCAGCCGGGGAAGGGAGAAAGTGATTTAGGGTTTCGGGTCAAGGGCGATTTTTTCGTTGTTTTATATTTGTGCTCAATCACTTGCAGCCGTAGATCAGTGATGGACAGCTCTGAGTGAAAGTGGGCAAGCCGGGCTTCTTTGAGCCCAGGAGGGCGCGACCTTTCCCTGTCCAAGCCCAGGTTGTGGCCTAGGTCGACGGGGGCGCGAGGCAAGCAGGCCGTGGGTCATTTTGGGCTGGGTTTCGATGGTGAACATGAACGATGCACATTTTTGTTTTTTTCTCTGTTTTGATTATTATATGTAGGATAAGTTATATCGATGAACTTGATCTAATTTGGAAGTTCGGTCAGAAAATGATTATTAAGTTTCAGTTTGGAACTTTAGCCTCAATAGGGTACTTTGTTGTTTAAAAAACTTTCACAAATTATAAATAAAAATTATAAAAGCTTATTTTGTCACGTGCGGGACGCACGTGTATTTTTACTAGTCACGATATAAAAACCACGACCATAAATGTTCCCATAGTCCTTACTGCTCAAGATTCTGCATACATGAATAGCGTCAACCGTAAATAATTCTGACCATAACATGAAGAAAGATTCATAACCTCACTCTTCAAACTGTAATTTCGTGGCAGCCATTACACCACGTTGATTGGGCCTATTTGGAATACTAGTAAAAATGCACGTGCGTCCCGCACGTGGCACACGTGCATTTTTGAGGATTAATGATTTTTAAACTGCACATAGTTTATTATTATTTTTAATTACTTTGTTAAAGATTTTTAGATAACAAAGAAAGTTAATGATTTTTTATTTTTATCATGTCAAACGTATCGTGGCTTAAAACAAAGTATTTAATTTTTTAATAAAAAGTATTTGCTTATAGATAAATCTTTTATGTAGCGGGATTGAACATGAAACATAGTTATTGAGTAAATCAGGTGCTGAGGTCGCGTCACAGTTGCCATGCACATGCTGCTCATGTCTAAATATATACTAAGTCATTATGATTTTTAACGGTTATTGTACCTTCGTTTTTGCAACGGTATGGCATAGTTTCTCCTAAAATTATAGTTTGAATTCACGTATAAAAGGATTAATTTACCCATAAATATTTTCTAAAAACCTTATTATGAGAAGCCCATAAGATCCCTTGTCAAAAATGAATCGCACCGTAAAAACGACGCGGCCCAATAATTCGGCCCACCTCCAAAAAAATGGCTCGGTTGGCCCTGCTCCCCGCCGCCTCCGTCTCATCCATCCATCCATCTTGATCGGATGCCTCGCATTCATTGGCACCAAACCCTAAAAAATCTCACTTGCCGCGTCCAAACCCTAAACCATTTTTCTCTTTCCCACCGCCGCGGCTGCTGCCCGCCGCCTGCGCCTCCTTCCCTCTTCCTCAGCCCCCTCGGCCTCGTCCACTGCCGACGCGCAATCCGGGCCCAGGCCACCGGCCTGCCTCTCGATGCTGCCGGCGTTCTCCATCGCCCAGTGGTGACCGGCCCGCCGCCGTCTCCTCCGGCCTCACGGCGGCCGAATCCGCTACTGCCGGCGCGCCACGCCCTCCTCGGCCAGTCGTGCCTCCACCCAGCCGCCACCACCATCTGTCTCGCGGCGCCAGGTAAGCCCTTTTCCCCTATTGGATTGGAACACGGGGGTGGGTAATAACTGTGCAAATCATGGCCTCTGTTGGCGATGTGGGATTAATGATTATAGTTTTTTAGGCTGTGATGACTCGAATTTCATCTCGGTGGGGCCGCATGGGCCATGAATTTGAGATTTGGATCCAGCATCACCTTTATTGTTGAGCTTATGGATTGTGTACATGGGGTATGAGTAGGTACGAGGGTAGGAAAAATTCTGAAAAAAAGACGCGCGTGGGGTGTTTAACATGAGCAAGAAATCGCGTTCCGTTCTCGTAACCCATTGTTTAGCCGGTTTTGGTGGGCCATGTCCCCGTTTTGCAGGGATATGATAAGTCTACGAGTCTAGGTGGGTATAAATCTTTTTGGGTAAAATTATATTTTCATTAACTCGCTCTTTACAGTATAGATAGATGTGTGCGCCAAAACGGATAAATCACACTCTCACGTTACACATACATTGGCCATTAAAATTGATTCATGGAAAAAGTGTCAACTAAAAAAAAGTTTTGACTCTACGCAAACAGATAAATCTTCATGCGAAGGAAATTTTTACTCTGCTCTTCCCGTCACCAACAGATGTTTGGATGGGCTGAACCGCTTGCTTTGAGATACTACCCACCAGAGTTTCAGCTAGCTCATCGACGGCGCAGCGACCCCAGAACTCGAGCTCTATGGACCTGATGTTCTTGGACTCGTACACCGCCGGACCCGGCCTCGCCATGCTCCACAACGCGCCATTGCTCACCTTGAGGGTCTCCAAGCTGGGAGAGTTTTGGAGGAAACGAAGCAGCATTTGGTCCACCACGCCGACGTTGCACTCGTGGAGATGCAAGGCCCTAAGGTTGTGGAACACAGGGAAGCCGTCCGGGGCCTCGTTGTCGCCGCCGAGCAGCGCCCTGAACCGGAACCCAGACAGGTTCAGAGCCCTCGCGTCAGGGACGCCGTGACGACGGACGGCATCTCACACTCCGTGTTCACCCGCGCCGTGCCGCCGCGGCCGTGGAGGCGCAGCGAGACAACGTTGGGTACGGCGGGGAGCAGCGGCTCGCGGCGCCGGGGTAGTCGTGCCGGCAACGACCCACGGACAGTTCCTTGAGCGAGCGCGAGGCGAGGCGGGTGAACTTGTGCCGGCAGTCGTCAAGGTGCAGGGTCTCCAGGACATGGTATTCGTCGGCAACCTCCTTGGCAAAGTCGGACGACAAAGACAGGCCGGAGAGGTGCAGCGTCCTGAGGCGGCGCATGAAGGTGCCGGAGTGCAGGTGTAGGGTGACTGGGTGAGGCCGGGGAACTCCGGCCAGGCAACTGTAGGGGAGCGATCGAAGACATTGATGACGTTGTCGTCCTTGTAACAGCGCAGGTAGAACGCAGCGGGGTGGCGCCGGAGCCCGCGGCGGATCCACCTGTGCGCAGTGGGGAAGTTCCGGCAGGAGACGCGCAGACGGAGAGTCTCAAGATCCGGCGGTGGCCGCGACGCACAGTGCGGTGGCAGCAGTACGTCCGCGAGGTCCTTGAAGGCGTTCAGCTCGTTGGCCCTGGCGGTGCGGAACTCGCGCTGGTCGACGTCGACGCAGGGCAGCGTGCGCCAGAGGTGCCTCCACCGCCGTGACAGCACGCTCGTCCGCGCCGCCTGCCGGGACGGGAGGCGCGATAGCACGTACTCGAGGAGGGAGTCCGGCAGCCCGCTCAGACGGTCGTCTCCGGCGGTTGGCGTCTCCACGGCGGCCATGGTCGCTGAGAGCGATGGATCTGTTCGTCAGATTCAGCAGCGTCGCGTTGCAACTTCCAGCCTCCTCGATAATCGATTGGGTCCGTTGGCTCTGTATTTGATTGAGCGGGTAGATAATTTTTAGGTGAAGAAAAAACCCGGACGGATAGCGCAGTGTTACGTGGGACTATAGCAGGAACTCGATTTCCGCCATGCATAACCGGTTTTTGTGGGTTTAAGTGGACCATATTGTTTTGTTGTGGAGATACATTAGATTTATGGATCTAGGTGGGTGTATATCTATTAGATAAAAATTGATTTTGATTAAACTCGTTCTTTAATTTGGAATATAAAATAACACTAACGGAATTTCAGCCCAAATCCCTTTATTCACGGGCTTCAATCCCCGGATTATTCGCCCGCCTTTCCTTTTTCAGCCCTTGCCACGGGAGCGTGAGGTGCAGGACCGTTCTCGACTTCTCACCACCGTCGCTCCGCTCCATCCCCTCCGACCTCGCCACCGACTCTCCGTCGCTCCGGTGCTCCTTCCGCTCTGACTCTCCGTTGCTCCGTCCGCTCCGCGCCAGCATTGCTCCGTCCGCTCGCGCGGTCGCCACGTCCGCTCCATCCACGGCGCTCTGTCCGCTCTGCGCCGGACGCTCCGTCGATTCAGGACCGCAGCCGGAGCTGCAACTGCGGCCGCTCCGGCGCTTCGACCGTACAGTCCAGTAATTTCCACTCCGTCGATTCATCTGCTATTGCTACAACAGGTTACGGTCCGCCACCACCCATTTTCTTTCATTGCCCTTACATTCTTGGATTCCATTATAAACATTACTGTCAGGATTTGTCAATCCAAAGGTGTTTTTTTCATTCTGCAATTTTTGTCTCCTCCATGTTTCTGCTCCCCTCCACTCCGTCCGCGTGCGCCGACATGTGGGCCCCTCCCCCGCGCACCCCTCTCAGGCTCCCACCTCCCGACTCCCGAGCGCCCAGCCAATCCCCTGACTTTGGTCCCTTGCAGTTGAGTCACTGTACGTGGACCCCGCCGAATGTGGGGCCCAAAGTCAGGCGAGTATGATCCGGCGGGGCCCACATGCAGTGACTCAAACTGCAAGGAGACAATGTCAGGCGAGTATGATCCAGCCCTTCCACCCCCGAGCGCTCCCACACCGCTCCCACACCGCCACGCCACCGCCGCCGATAGACGACCGGCGGGGAGGAGGATGCGGGGCTGCCACCGGCAGATCAGCTCACCATGGCGGCCGGCGGCGACAGAAGAGGACGAGGCGCCGGCGCCGGTGGGTCTTCTAGCGGTGTTCCTTGGCCGGGATCGGGCCGCCATGGTGCGGATACGGCCCGAGGAGCCACCGGCGGCGGACATGGCGGGACCGGCGTGGAGGAGGAGGCAGCGACCACGGCAGGGAGGAGGAGGAGGCCGGCGAGAGGGGCGGGGAGCGGGCGGGAGGGGGGCGCTCTTCTCCGCGCTCACCTTCCACGACCGCCCCGACGACCTCCGTTACCTGCTCTAGCTCCTCTCAAGCCTTCGCCGCCTCCTCCCCCGGCGCCGCCAAGCCGCTTGCGCTCCTCGCCCAAGTCGTCTTCGAGCTCTTCCACTCCGACAAGACGCGCAGGGAGACCGAGGCCCTCGTCGAGACCGTGCTCAGCTACATCAGCATCTGCTGCAGCCGCCCCACTGCCTCTTCGACTGATGGGGCCGATGCCGACGGCGGGACGCTGCTGCCGGCTTTCGTCGAGCTCATCAAGGTGTGGAGCGTGCGGCACTCAAGGGAGGAGGAGGGGCGAGAACTCATGAAGGAAGGCTGCAGCGTTGAGTGCGGTGGTGGCGGCCCTGGCGTTCCCGCTGAGGCTCTGCCTCAAGATGCAGAATGCAACATGGGCGCCTACTGCCTCGCTCTGAGCTGCAGAAGGAGCTCACGATCTGATCAGTCAGCTCTATCCCGGTCTTCCAGAACAAGCAATTGGTAAGTGGGCGATGGCCATGTTATTATTATTCCTTGCAGCATCAGTTGTAGTGACTTGAGATTATTCTGGCATCGTTGCCTAAGTGTTTCAGAAGTAGTAGATATTATAGTTTTGGAGGAGCTCTAAAATTGTGTTAGATGCCAGCCAATAAGGCTAAAAATGTATTAATAGAGAAAAAAATATAGCCCAGGCAGCTCACTTTTAACCCTGAATTGATGCACGATATGTATGAGAGTATGCTTGAGAATACGGAACCAGTGAACTGTGGCCCGGACGTTTCTGCTCTCTAATCTAATTGACTAAAAAGAATAATAGAATTATGCAATATATAAGATGGTTATTGAGAATATGGAACCACGTTGGTAACATTAACATCTTTTTAGCCCACTTACAGCAGCAGCTCACTTGCAAACGCACTGGTTCCATGGAAATTGATCATGAACGTATATGAGCACCAGATTCTTTGCATAATGTAATATTCTCTTTTATGTGGCATCAAGTTTGCAAGTAGTAAATACAAGGAGCAGATGGTCAGTTATAGCCCTTGGCGTCTAATTGCTTACATAACTTAATGGTAATTGTTTATAACTTGAGACTGATAAGTTCAGATGAGTTCTAATTTTGATCAGTGATGCATAGCTTGTTATACCATAAGTGGAGAGGGAATGAATTTTGCAAATAGAACCTGCATTTCTATATTCATTCAGTTTGGTTAGGCTTCATCCGTTATTCAGTTTCATCAAGCTTCCGTCCCTTTTTGACTCAACGATAAATTTCATGCTTCTGGTTCATTTTGCTCTCCCAAGCGCTAATTTGCAATTTTTGGTTGTTAAATGTGTACAGTCGACTTGGGAAAGACAGAGAAGCCGTTTGTTTTGCACAGGCTCTGAAACCTTGCATTGTCAAACCCTGGTTAACTGATTTAAAATAGTTCCCAAATAATTTGTACCCTATTTTAAGTCACCATATATATGACTTGCCTATTTGTCTTCTGCAGAGTCTCCAAAATTTCAGAGCCTATCGGAGAGAATTGAAAAGGATGAAAGCCAGCTGCCATCCAAGCCGAAACACATGGAGGGGCTAATCGAGTGGCAGTCTGAGTGGGTATGCTGCAGTCCAGGGAACAAGCTAGCGAGGATGGGGCAGAACGCTATGCTGATGCCATCTCCTGCTACACCAAGGCCATCACCCAAATGGAGACACTCTCTTGCGCCGCTAAACTCGTGGTGAGATATATTAGTGGCTTGTTCATTTTCTAAGATTTTCTAGGAGAGATTGTAGAGGTGGTTTAGGAAAAAAAACTCTTTACTATATCTTTTGCTATTCAAAACTGTTCTAAACAGTTTAAGCATCTCTTATTTTATCCAAGTTGTGGTATCAGGCCATTTGCACCTAAATTGTTAATGACTTTTCTAATCCTCTTCTACCCTCTGTTTATCTGATTATACTTTTACATTATCTGAGCATTCTTGTGTGTTAACCATGATTTCTGTGGCATCAAGTTCACTTTTTTGTCACATCAAGTTTGCAAGTAGTAAATGCAAGGAGCAGATGATTTATCTATGGCTCCATGATGATTTAACAAGACAAGTTAAGAAACCAAATGCAAGACAGTGTGTGGTTTTGGTATTGCTCCTTTTCTTACCCATTGTGTGAATTCGTGTGTGTAGCTCACTATGGCATAGTAAGATGACCATGGAAGAACTTGATGAAAATGAGAGGCGAATCTTCCTGTTGTGATTGGTTCAAATGCATTCACTTGCTGTACACCTTGTGCTTATAAATGTTTAATGGAAAAGATCATTTTGTAGGAATTATGTATAATTAGCAACCATGTAAGATAAGAGAACCTATGAGCCTGATGCACTTTTACTTATATTATCTTATAGGTTAATTTGTTATTTTTAAACTATGTGTCATGGAGTTTCCTTATGAATAATAAGATGTGACTTTCATTCTTAAACCCAACAGAATGCATTAGCTGTAAAGTTTGACATGGTTGCTCCTTATTTATTCAAAGATGGTTTGGATATATATCTGATATTTTGATACATGGTCAATCAATCTTAACATAACCATCCACTTTGATGAGTTACGACAACAAAATTATGCTACAGCTGTGGTGTACTTAAGTTATTTGCCATTTGTTGTTGGAGCTAGGGTTATGATTTTTGCCAGTTCTCTACCTAATGAAGCAATAACAGAACTAACAAACCTCAATCTTATAGTAACGGAAATAATGTAACACTCAAATAAACAAAATCTAGGTTCCCTTTAACTACATCAACAATAATCATGTTGTATTGGCATGTAATTAAGATTGCAGATGGTGCCTTAAGAACAACATACATATAGAACCAACACCATTGTAGAATTGCCATGAATTGATTATCTTAAACAACTTTAGAGGCAAACCAATAGAGAGCTGTATGCATGGATTGCAATTTTATATTATTAAATAAATGATATCTATAATCTTTTCCTTTTGACTTTTTTCACACTAAATTTGATTTACTCGTCTCATTCAAAAAATTAATAATTATCATTTGTGATTTATTTTAGTATATAATATAATAACTATGAATTGAATTTTTCTACATTTTCGCAAATATTTTGAAGATGAGTTGGTCAAACTTAGTGCTAAAAAATTCAAACAACTTATAGATATTTCTCCAAGCGCCATCAAGATTGTTATTTTAATCAAATATTTTGTGTCCCGTAGCAACGCACGGGCCAATTGCTAGTATTTAGAATTGAGTTGACTGTGGCACCCACAATTTTACTACTTGCTATTCACATGACAATAAATTGTAAATTTTTATCAGCGTCAGTGTTCCAAACATTTTCTATGCATATGTCCACATACTCCCAATGCACTCCTGTTTCAGAACTGCAGATGAAGAACAAGATTGACCATGTGCCCGAACACATTACTCGTCTTGTGATTGCGAATAGCCAACAATTTTACGAGATCCCAATACAACAACAACCCAATGTGCAAAATACAGTCAACGCTGGTGCAAATATAGAGAGCACAAATGGCCAAGCTACATCTGGATCAGCTAAAGGGGTGGATATTTCTTCATTCGGAGATTCAGCTGCACCGCCACCCAATAATGCAAGTGGAAGGAAGAGGCAGCCTGTCCAGAAAAGTCCATTAGCAGAGCGTCACCAACCCGCCCCAGCTGCAGCACGCCCACAGGCTAAGGAGTCCCAAGCTCGTCCTGAATGTGCTGCTGACCAGCAAGATGACGATGTGAGAACATTCATCTTATACAACTATACTTGTCCTTTTCTCTTTAATGCATTTAACTTCATCTATCTCATTGGTTTCACCAGGATTTCCAACAGCCAGCGAAGCGAGTACAGTTTAAGAAATCTGCTCGTAAACCTCCTTCAGATCCTAGCCCGGCACTGCCCAAGAAGCCTCTACTGCCAACACAAGCTGATAATGTGAGCTGAATTCCTATGAACAATCCAACAATCAAACATTAACTACATTGGTCTTGATTAGTACAAAATTCAGAAAAATACAGTTAGAATATAGTTCTTACCGTTATTTGGCATCTGTTGTTGACCGTAATATCTATTTTACATTTATCACCGGATATGCTAAATGTATGTTTTTTTCTAGGCTGATGGAGGACACCAGAAGCCCAGGACTTTGTTTAGATGTAACCCGCAACATGTGCTTGAGGCTATAGAGATTCTGAACGACCCTCAACGGGACAGGGTCCGGTCTTTTGGTTGGGGGAGATTTCTAGACATCAAAACCAATGCAGTTGAAAGCCGGGAACTATACCTTTGGTTGCTTGAGCGGATTGACTGTGATGAAATGGTGCTCAGAGTACATCCCAATACAGTCCTCCCACTCAACAAGGCAGCGGTGGCTATTGTCCTAGGTGTCCCATCCGGCACAAGGCCTCCACCTTGTAAAACATCAAAGGAGGTTAGTGAGGACAAGAAGCGCCTTGCTACTGCGCGTCTGCGCTTGACTGTGAGCCATCAAAAATCACAGTGCAGAGATTGAAGTTTGAGCTTGCAAAGGGTTGTCCGGATGACTTGTCTATAAGGTGTTTCTTCCTAGTTGTGTTCAACAGGATGTTATTCCCTACGTCCTCCTACAACATATCAAACTCCGAGATTGAGTACACCATGGACCTCGAGTCGTTTGCCGACATTGATTGGCAGCAGGCCCTCCTGGACGACTTGCAGGAAGATGCCATTCAGTGGAAGTCCGCAAAACAAAAGTCTGCTAATCCTTCTACTCGCTCATGCGCCCCTTTTCTATTGGTAAGCGTTCACTCCTCTCTCAACTAACTTCATTCGCTGTGATCCATATGCTTTGGCTAATCTCAAAAAATTGATTGATGCAGGTTTACTACCTTGACAACTTGGACCATCCATTCAACAACAGTGACAGGAATATTGTGCCCTGGGCTGTGTTGTTCACAAGGAAACAGATAGAGAAAATCACGATAGATGACTGTAATGGAACAGCAAACTGGGGTGTGCTCAAGGTACAAATATCAATGCACTTCATCTTTGCAGGAACGATCTTCCCTGGCCACGGATCCGCATCGAGGTCCGGCCAGGCTGCGGCGTCCCTTCCCTGCTGTCCAGGCAGCCCCTCACCGGCATCCTCCCCAGCGGCCCCTCCCCGGTGTCCAGGAAATCCTCCATGGATCCTACTGCTCTACCACATGCATGTTTGATGTGCCATTGATTTCTGTTTTGTTTTCATGCAGATCTTGGGAAATTCCTGTTCACAATTACTCTGTCATGGTAGCCTGGTACAGAGATCCATAATCCCAATCGGATTCCTCTTTCCCTTCCTGCAATATTAAAATAGATTTCTTGCAGATTTTTATGGAGGAAAACATCCTATTCATTTGACATTGTGAGAAATTAATAGATTCACAAACACTATTTGTGATCCTAATGCTTACATATTGGACTACTGGAGAGCCATCTTATTCTGAATTTTTTTCAGGGGAAAAAACTGTTTGCTTTCTGAATAGTACAAGTATTCTATTAAGTGGCAGTACGGAAGTTTAATGTTCCTGCCATCAAGGGTTTACCATTAGATTTGTATGTCATATCCTAGTAAATTTTCTCAATGAAATTTCCTGTCTTAATGCCTAAACTGGATGCTATTTAAAATTAACCATATTTGAGTTTGCTTTCTGAATAAATTTGCAACACAGGGTTTGATAACAGCTGGTTTGAAAACACCGTTATGCTATTGATAAGATTTTGATTCAAAGCAAGCAGCTTCAGGTTTGCTCCTGATTTTACTCTCTGATGGCCATGAACTCCTGCCATATATAATCATGTGCGTATTTAATTGCTACATGTTACTGTTTCTAGTGCATCACTGTTTTGTTCTCTGCTTAATCATTACATAGGTATTCAACAACTAAGAAAAGCTTGCTTGATTGAAAATTTGAATATTTTTCAATTGGTTTTATCATGTTATTTTCAATTGGGAATTCCTTAGAGAAATTCTGCTTACCCTTTCCTACTTGACCCGAAAACAAAGAATAAATTAATATTTTCATGTAAAGACTTCATAAAAATCTGATTGAGGACCTAATGGGTGATGTGTATTGTTATGACCACATGAGTAATTCTAGTCTGTCGTGCTAGCACATAATTTCTCTATTCTTTTTTCTGTGCAGATCAAGTACCCTTGAAGAAGAGGATTTGGTTCATATCTTATTATTTTAGTGCAGTGCGCCACGGTGCAAGGCATCCAACTGAGCAGAATATGAGTCTATGTACAAAACAATATGCAATCTTTCTGTAATCAGCCCAAACATGTATGACATTCAATGTAATCAGTGTTTAAATCCTGACATCGCCCCAAGAATCTTACATTGATGAATTTAAGTGTACAAATGGTGTTCAATTTGTTGGATTTGTTTATCGAACACAGATTGTGTGCAATATTACTGTTGCAACCACTGGATAATTACTACTTGGTTATGTGATGTTTACACTCATTGCAATTGTAAACACGAAATTTTCACTCATAGTTATAGTGCTAGAGGTTCACTCATTGTTATGGCCATGTTGTAGTTTATACTACCACAAGAATGTTTTACAATTTGGATCACCAATTTGCCACTCCCTTGGAGATACCATACTGTGGTTTGTACCGCCATAGAGGGATTTTACAGTTTGGATAATCGGTGTTTTACTATCATAGAATATAATCTTTAAAATTGTTTGGTCTTACGTATGCGGGCTAATGTCTTACCGTTGAAAATATTGCAACTCCTAGATATGGTTGCATCATTAATAATCCAACTTTACGGTCAAATGTTGTTCGCAACAGTAAAATATTCAAATTTTGAAAAAAATAATACTTGTTCGCAACCGTAAAATGTTGTTCGCAACAGTAAAAAAATTCAAATTTTGAAAAAAAATAACACTTGTTCGCAGCCGTAAATGGTTCAAATGTTGAAATAGTAACATGCTCTACTTTACGGTTGCCCAACTCTACTCCAAATTGCAATTTTACACTGGAACAACCATGCTCAATGACTTTTTACACTTACGGGAGGCAACTCATGACTCTTTTATGGTCGTGGGAACCACTGTATAGTAAACCATCCACTTTTACAGTTATGAAATAAATTTTTAGCATATTTTTACGGCTACAGGATATGCCTATCTAGGCTTACGAAGGTTTTTATGTTTGCATGCGATTACTCTTGCAGTTTTACGTTTGCGGGTCTAATATTTTACGGCGGGCTCAATACCATTTATTGGCTTGGGTTGATCGGAGGCGCCAACGCATTGAATAATAATATATTTGCGTTAAAAGTGCGACACTTTACACTTTGAAATGGAAGGTAGACAATGACCCTGCTTTCGCACAATCATCAAATCTGAAAAGGTAAAATATCTTTTTTCTTACCCTTTATCTAGCCGAGGCTATTGATGACCGCTCAACAGTAAAAGGAACTAAATTTAAATGTAAAAACATTGAACCTTAAATCGTAACATCTTTACCGTTCAACATAGGAGGTGGTCAATGATCCCGCAATCGTAAAATCACCAAACCTGAAATATGAATGCAGCTGGTTTTGTACCCTTTGAACAGGTATCAAGGTTGTTGATGATGCTGTAGTCATAAAAGAACCAAATATTAAACTATAAAATCATGTTTTTACCCTGCACTCATCCACAACTATAAAATGTTCAAATGTTGAAATAGTAAAATAATTTCTTTATAACATAGATGACATCTCTCTATTCTTAACATTAAATAGCTTCTACTATCTAGTTTACGGTGCATGTTTAAAATTCTGTTTTTGAAAAAGTAATATGACATAATACCATCTCTATGTTACGAACATTAACTGCTTTTTACTATGTAGTTTATGGTGCCAGTTTTTTCCATCATGGATCATTTTTACCAAGCCTTCTTTGTGTCCAACATAGACTAAATATAATCACACCCAACTAAATGCCCCAGCCCACTTAACAACATATTTGGCCTTTCGAAACCTCGAAACAAATGGTTGGTAAAACATTGTGAAACACATGCATAAAGGATTGTATATTACATTTAAAGTACATTACGCTTTATCTGTACCCGGTTTACTACATTAACTATGGCTATAGAAGCCTTGCTCTATATCTACACTATAAAAGCACGATTTTTCATTCATGTATAACAACTCTCCAATTAAATATGGGACTGTGAATCAACCATTTGTTTATGATTTATGGTGTGGTTGCATGGGATAGAAGCTGGTCCACCATTTTCGCATAGCAAAAAACCTAGAACACACCTTTCGTGTTGTAGGAATCGTGATGTGTAATATTACTCGTCTGCTCCAACCTATACACATCATTCTTGATTCCTCACACAAAATACTGTGGTAATAACCTTTATCATTTGGCTTGCATAAAATACATGTGGTTCCAAAATGAGGACGCGGAGATGTGGGCTTGTTGCATGGATGTAGAGGTTCCAAGGAAGAAAAGATTTATGGTTTCCGAATGAAGGTGTAAGGTTATTCATGGAATATATAAACAAATGTTCCTTTACAACGTGTTTTGAATAATTACACCCATTATAAATAACATTACAAAAGCGTAATTTTTCCACATGCAAAGTCTCATATTATAAAAGACTAATTTTAACTAGAGAGAACAATAATATTTAGAATTATAGCCTCATGTTGCAAGAGTAGTTTTTATCAAGACAAAAACAGATATTTAACAAGACCAAATCGTAAGATTTAAACACAAATGCATTCTAGCTTCTTCTAAACGATCCCGGTGTTTTGCATATTATAAAAGTTATTGTTTTACCAAGTTCTTTTTTTATGCAATCACCAAGTTTCACGGTTTGAGGAACTAAACATTTACGGTTCCAAAATGAGGACGTAGCGTTGATGAAACAAAGATTTATGGTTCCAGAATGAAGATGTAAGGTTACTCACGGAATATAAACAAACATTCCTTTATGACATGTTTTAATGGTTTTGGCCTTGGTCCATGATGCAGTGGTCGAAGAAACAAAAATTTACGGTTTGTGTCCTTGTTATTAGGATGTAACTAGGTTTTGTGATTCAATAAAAGCAATATTCTACATTTACGGGACATATTTTACGGCTATATGCTGCGAGTTTGTCATGGGGCACTATTTTACTGTTGCGGGATTAGATTTTATGATAGAGGATCGAGTTTTTATGATTGTGGGAGTTTGACTTATTTTACAACTTCATGGGGCATCATTTTACTATTGCGGAATTAGAATTTACGATTGCGGGGCCGATTTTTACGGTTGTGGGAGTTTGCTTTCTGGGCTCACCGGATTGCCTGCTCCGGCTGCCGGCGCGTTGAATAGCTATTTAGCGCGATGCGCTACACAAACATATATATATATGGCAGAACTAAAATGCGCATATGCGCATCTGTAACGGTGGATGCGCACATATGCTTTCTTCTTCCCCCGGCGCGGAGGTGCTCGCAACCGCCGCCCACTTGCCCGACCACCGACGCCATCGCCCCCGCCGCCTACCCCGCCCAACCGCCGTCCTTCCCCGCCTGACCGGTGGCACCATCGCCGCCGGTCTCAGCCGCCCGACCAACCGCCACCTATGCCTGGCCGGCCGGCCGCCCCTGGCCTTCCCCTCTAAGGCCGAACGTGGAGAAGAAGACCTGCCGCGAACCCCAAACCCCAACCCCGAACCCTAACCCTAAACCCGAAGAGAAGATGGCGGCGCCGGCGAGGTCTCCTGCTTCTTCTTCGGTGAGCTGGAGGCGGAGGACTGCTGTGGTGCGTGGGAGATGACAGTCGCAACTGCTATAGTACAGTTGCGA